>JBAJNP010009917.1:5616-17264 GCA_036877545.1 Yasuhikotakia modesta | reverse complement strand
AAACACACTTCCAGGCTGTGTAAGGGCTATTTGACCAAGAAGGAGAGCGATGGAGTGCTGCGCCAGATGACCTGGCCTCCACAGTCACCAGACCTGAACCCAATCGAGATGGTTTGGGGTGAGCTGGACCGCAGAGTGAAAGCAAAAGGTCCAACAAGTGCTAAGCATCTCTGGGAACTCCTTCAAGACTGTTGGAAAACAATTTCAGGTGACTACCTCTTGAAGCTCATCAACAGAATGCCAAGAGTGTGCAAAGCAGTAATCAGAGCAAAGGGTAGCTACTTTGAAGAAGCTAGAATATAAGACATGTTTTCAATTATTTTACACTTTTTTTTGTTAAGTACATAATTTCATATGTGTTCATTCACATCTTTGTAGATTCACACAGAAGACATCAATAGTTGTGAAAAAAAAGAAAACGCATTGAATGTGAAGGTGTGTCCAAACTTTTGGCCTGTACTGTATATATATATATATGTATATATATTATGTTGTAATGTAATTACATTACAAAATGCAACTATATTTAATACAGTATGATGAGATGGATATATTCATTAAAATATATTAATGTATATTCATTCAGTTTCTTTTTTAAACTAGGCACTAATTTGTCATCCTAAAGTTTGTTCATAGGAGCCCTCAGCTCTGTGACTGACCTGGATGAGAGGTGAGGAAGTTTGGCTGGATATTTAGGAGCTCATGGGCCACCCCTAACTGAATTACTCACAGACGTGTCATCGTAATATACATTGTTCTATATATAATAATATATTACAATTTCTAATAGTTGTTTAATATGAATAGATAGATTAGATAAAATAGATTTTCACTTTTGCACAGTGCTGTTACACTTTGAACATTTAATGTAAAACAGATGTGTAGTATACTGGTGACTC
The DNA here is from genome assembly GCA_036877545.1 of Yasuhikotakia modesta. Classification (NCBI taxonomy): domain Eukaryota; kingdom Metazoa; phylum Chordata; class Actinopteri; order Cypriniformes; family Botiidae; genus Yasuhikotakia; species Yasuhikotakia modesta. Next base: position 16,365 of record JBAJNP010009917.1, on the reverse strand, counting down.
TGGACTTCCCCACTTATGTTGTTCTTCCTAAATAAAGAAAGCCATTTGCAACAAGGGACACATTTTTATTTTTTCTAAAAGCTGCAGATAAGATATTTTCTCCTATGTTTCTATATTAGTGAAACATGACCCATGACGTTTTGCCCTCTGCGGTTCCTTTAATGGCTGCGGGTTCCGATCGCTTTTCCACTTTGCGACTCTTGTAACCGGAACTTCTCTAGCCAAATACAGAAGCAAGGGGCGTGGCCGGATTAAGCCCATTTTTGGAGTTTCCACCTCATTGGCAAACTTAGCGCACGAGGCCAAAGCCACGCCTCCAGATTTGCCGCGCGCCTGCAGCGTTTACACGCGACTAACTTTCCCGCAGTGACACGTTTGTAAAACCCAGTCAGCTTCTTCTAGTCTTGGGCCGTTGCTACTGTCAGTTGCTTAAAAAAGTAGGTAGTGGTTTAGCAACTATTTTTAGTCTTTACCAGTCACATTAGTTTGCATTTGGGTATACAGTATACGTTATATTTGCTTATCAACAAAAAGTGCAGTAAAGCTGCTGTGTGATACAACGTCTCTGATAATACAATGATATTTCAGATGCTGTCTGACAGCCCACACTAATCTTTTAAAGCACATACGAATGAGCTCATACGAATGAAGTCTTTTTGTTACTCCACATATATTGTGAACATTATTTACCCTTCAGTAATACATTTAGCGAGCGTGTGACTTGTTCTAACTTTATTTGCCGGAAATATTTTACACTAAGATAACGAGATAAAGTTACTATTACAGGCTTTGCAATGTTACTAGTGTAAGATCACTGGCATGGGTGCAATTAGTAAATAGGAAACAATCTTTATTAAATTGTGCATTCCCAACTTCCAAACATTATGCACAAATCTTGAATAATTCCCCCATAACTGCTATTAAAAGTCCTACTCTTGACACAAGTGGATAAAATAAGATGCTGTTTATACAGGCATGCACTTAGACCATAAGTCCACTCTCACAAAATGTATTTAAAAATGTTTTATTGTTCGTCGATCGGGTCCAGTCGACACTTAAAACCATGAAACTGCATATGAAGGTCTAGTCACCCTTTACTGCTCCGGTTCCTAACGCTTATATTTCTGCTACAGTCTCTGATGTTCCACTATGAGGAGCTTCTATGTGACGTCTAGCGTTGGGTGTCCATAAATGGTCATCTACGTCACAAAGTTGTTCCGTCCCTCAGTTGAACTAGAACGCGTTGGAGTTCCCTGCGCTCGCTGTGCTTCACTCGTGCAACCATCACCACCACTGACATCTCTCTGCGGATCCAGAGAAAGTACCGCCACAGAAACAACAACAGCCGACAATCAGACGGCTGAGGGCACATCCGCCCGGAGCTCTATTCGGCAACTGGATACAATTTTAAAGTGATTGACATCTGTTGCTTTCGCTGGATTGATCGGAACGGAGCACCTGTGCGAGCTTATTAATGACTGAACTGAACAACTGCTATGACAGGTAAACTAGCGGACAAGATCCCTATTACCATGAGCAGTTTAATGAACACTATACCTGATAGTCTCTACCCAGAAGAAGACATTCCCACTTCTATGAACATTTTCACAAACCCGGACTCTAGTTCGCGCTACTCACAGATGGATACAGGTAAGGGAAAAGTTTGAATGCAGGCTCGCTAGCTTTTGTTGGAATGTATCATTTGTAGGGTTTGTTATGCCGGTTATGGCGCGACATCAGTTGTCTTGAAGCCCGCTGAAAGCGCTCCGCTGCTCGGCACAGATGCACCTGTTAACGCGGGTTCAGTTCTGTAGCTTTAGTGCTACAGAACTCTTTAGTACTAAAACACAACTACTGATGCCAGATAGTTGTTGTTTTGGACTGTTTAACAGTTATTGGTAACAAGCATTACTCCACTCACACATCTTTCGAAATCTTTTTATTTTCAGACGGGATTATGTTATGGTGTGTTTACTAAATAATAATAAACACATTGTACTAAATATGTGATTATTTAATATATAATGCAATATTTTACTATTTATATAATAACGTACACTGTAATGTGAGACATAATTGTATGTATCTGCATTTATAATCAGCGGAATTCTGCGATAAATCAACAATATATTAAAATTGTTGCGAGAGGAGGTAAAACGCTGCGGTCACGTGACATGTGAAGTGTGAGGTGAACAGGTAAAACCAGGTAATATCATTTCGCGCTCACGCTTTCTACGAAAACACAATGCTCCAGCTTTTCCCTTATTGTGCCAGCCTGCCATTCTGTCTATTTGATATATTTAATGGTAATTAAAGTTTTTATTAGTCAGTGTTTTTATAAATTGAACAAGCGCGGGTATATATTAAACAAATATGGAAAATATGTTTACATTTATCCAATTGTTTCGATATACCCAATATATTAATTTCCCTAATAACTTAAAATCAGTTTTTAAATATATTTCGTTCAATAGCTTAAATTGCTTATTAATAAATTCAGCCATTACAATTTCACACTCCACGTGGGAATAGCCATATGACGTAACTTACCTTCTCACAACTTATTTAGGCAGTTATACATAATATGTATGTCAAATATCGCAGTTATTATAAAGAGTGAAAGTATAAGATCATCCGCCTCTTGATGTATATTCTGGAGTTTCACAAAGTTCATTGATGTGGTTTTGACTCGTAAGCTGAAAATAGGCGATGCTCGACTAGAGTATTAAGTTTTTCGTTCACAAAATATTTTTAACTCCAAAAACTCCAATTATTTCTGGTTCTTGAAGTAATAAAGAAAAAAATGATAATTGTGCATGTGTTTAGGAGACCAGATATTCTTGCATCAAAAATGTTGTAAAATAATTATAAGTTTTATATTTTATATATCTATAACATAAATAGATTGATTTATGTAGCTTTTGGACTGGTTGATACTTTTTGATTAGGACATCTTGTTATTGTGTGGCATATCTCTGTGGGATATGTCACAATGTTCAAGGTAACGAACCTTCTTGTTCTTATAAAGTCTCATAACAAACGCCCCTGTAAAAAACTATTGAGTATAAGAGTATTTACAAGCGTGTAAACTTTATTATCCTGCAATGATATTCATAGCATAAAATAAAAGCGCCTTTTCCTTTAACTGTGAAATACATTGTTTATCAAATCTCTTAGTTCTCGAAGCAACTAAGCATCTCTTCACAGCACAGCATCTCTTCACACATGTAGCCTATGAGTGTTAAACAGATGCGAGAACCATCTGTAATTTTCGTTGTGTTTGTTTCTACCGTAAGTCACAGTTAAGTATACAGACTGTCATTACTGTAAATGCCCACACAAGACAAAAACATCAAAAAATAAGAATTTAAGTATGTCAGCCCTGTATTATGTTGATCAGCAATATTGAATCAGATGCCCCTTTGCTTTTGTCAAAGATCAATTTTGAAACCTGAAATGAACAGAAATTAATATTTGAAATATATATTTCTGTTAATATATATACTAAGAGAAGTGTTCCAAGACTTGATTTTTAAGATGAACTTAAGACACAAGTTATTAAAACAAGTGAAAGTTAGTAGTTAGCATTTAGTAGATGATGTACATTCCCACAAAAGTCTCTTGTCTGAGCTTAGTATCTTTGAATATAGTTTGACATGCTGGAATGATCGTACCATTCTGACCTTCTGTCTCACAGATAATATCATGGACTTAGGGATGGGTTGCGAGAAGGGAAGTGGAGAGATTCATTATGGATCCAGCAGTTTGCAGGCCAGTCGGAGTGGACAGACCGTCACATACTTGGGGAAGTTTGCTTTTGACACCCCACCATCAGGCAGCATCGGAGGCTCTAGTTGGTGTCCTGAGAACAATATCGTCAGTCTGGTGGGTGCAGGAATCCTGGGCGTATCACCGTCACCTGGTAATATCACCACCCAATCGTCGTCCTCAAGTGTGAGCATGGGCGGCAAGTCGTCAGACATGGAACAGGTATATGCACCATCTCTTCCAGCCTATTCAGCCTGTGGAGAGATATATCCAGATCAAGTGACATTCCACCACAGCCCAGCCACCTCCTCGTCTTTGCCCTATCCGAGCTCCGACTACCATACTACCTCCAAACCAGGCATGGACAGCAGTCTTTTTTCCATGATCCCAGACTACAATCTCTTCCATCACCAGGGAGATGTAGGGGTAATGGAGCACAAACCATTCCAAACCATGGACCCTATTCGAGTAAATCCACCACCCATAACTCCCCTAGAGACAATTCGAGCCTTTAAGGATAAGCAACAGATCCATCCTGGGTTTCTTAGCGGTCAACAGCATGTTTCCCAACACCATCAACCTTCTCAGACACTTGCTCTGAAACCCATTCGCCCAAGAAAGTACCCCAACAGGCCAAGCAAAACTCCTCTCCATGAACGCCCACATGCCTGTCCGGCAGAGAACTGCGACCGGCGTTTTTCTCGATCAGATGAGTTGACGCGCCATCTCCGCATTCACACAGGCCACAAACCCTTCCAGTGCCGCATCTGCATGCGTTCTTTCAGCCGCAGTGATCATCTCACAACACACATTCGCACACACACCGGAGAGAAGCCTTTCTCTTGTGAGTTTTGCGGACGTAAGTTTGCTCGCAGTGATGAGCGAAAAAGGCACGCCAAGGTGCACCTGAAACAAAAGGACAAGAAACCCACAGACAAGGGCAGTAGCACTGGCGTGGTGGGGAGCCACGCTTTTCCTCCGAGCTCCTGTGGGAGCACTGGGCCTAGCATCGCTAATATTATGACTGTTACCACTTGTGCGTGAGATGGTAGACTAAGAGGAGTAAGACTAGAAGAAGAAATTACGGTTCCTCATCTTTAATACACACTTATCTCTCAAACTCTCTCCCTCTCAATAGCCATCTAATTCTTACTGGTTCTTGCTGATTTTTGTGGTGTGCTTTTGCAGCCACTGTAGACTAATGTCACATGGGTGGGAGAAAAAGGCAGTCAAAGATAACAGCTTAAGCAGTCAGGTCAAATCACAATAAAAGTACTTACAGATGCAACACAATCATCAGGTAAACCTTCAGCTCTGGGGACCACAGCAGCCTCTTGAAGTGTTTGTCTTTCATTTTTGTTTCAAATTATTCTTAATCTTTAAATTTGATTACATTTTTTCAGTTTGTCATTGAGCACTTTCATTTGCTTACTGTTTTGCAGTCATTTAATGTTTTGGGTTGTTGTTTTTCAACAAAATGTGCCAAATGTATTTAAATGCAACTGATGTTTTTAAAATATTGCTTTGTTAACTTGGCTGGGAATATACTGAAAAGCCTTCAAGCCTAAAGGCAGACTGAGGTTTACGTGAATGTTAAGTTTGTTGGATCTTAAGTTGCATTATCTAAATATTTCCAAGCCCCTTTGTACAGTTAAGAGATGTGGATGGTGTTTGTAATCAGCAACAGACTTTCAGTGCAATAAACAATAAAACAGTCTGTCTATGAAATAATGAAATTAAAACACAGCTGTGGCCTTTACCTGTTTTTACCTGCCTTTACTGTGTTTCATGTGTAAGTGTCAAACTTCTGTCATGTACTTCTGGTTAAAGCAGATGCAGTGATTAGGCCTGTACGCCTGCGTGCATCATGTCTTTGATGGTACTGAAAAGAATACCACTCAAAGACCTACAGCAATATGCATTGAATTTAAACCACACAGAGTGTAAACTGATACTTTTTTTTACAATGAACGTATTTTTATTTGGAAATCTTCCCAGTATGGTTTCTGTTGTCGTTATATATAATACACAGTTTTCAGAATGAAATCAGGATTGATCCTAGGAGTCATTTGTAACTATTCACATTTTCAACAGCTTAATACCAGCCTGCTGTATCATGCCATTCAGGATGCTTTTGGATGGGAACAACTGGAATATTTATACAGCTGTCATGAGCAGCACTGTAATTTGGGTCACAACTCTTACTCACATGTGGATGATGCTGAGATTCGGAATGTTAACAGTGAACAGTTACATTGCAACAGTGAACACATTACTACATGTTTTCTACATGGAATGCAAACATAAGCAAACATCCACTTATTCAGACTTTACAGAAAGAATGTTGAAAAAAGGGTTTGTGTAGGGTTATATTTTCTTTTTTTATCTGTTTTGAAGCTTGAGATATTGAGAATGATGTGTTTAATTAAAGTGTGAGTAAGACTAATGGGAAAACAATGATACTATAATACTACCTTTTTTCCTCCTGGTGAGAACATTTGTTAGGTTTTGTTATGCATGAATAGCTGACAGGCAGCAGTGATGTTTCAGGTATATGTAGAAAGTAATTAACCATCGAAATAAACATGATTAAAAGATGCCAAGAAGAACTCCATATAAGTAATATAATGCTTATTTCTAGATGTTTATCAGGTTTCTTCACTGGCAGCTGAATTAAAACAACAAACCCAAGCTATGCATACAAATAAGCACAAACATTTATCTGGGGTAAATGAAAAATTATACAAAACTAATATTGATCTAGAAACTCATCTACATACAGCTGAAATTTGCCTTAATCTAAACAGGGATTTTAAAGGGATTTATTGATTATGCATCAATATGGCCTTTAATGTCAGAATTGTGTACATCAATTTCCAACCTCTCTCACTGAACAGCAAGTTTCACCTCTGTGGCTGTAACTGAAGGGAAATATTGCACCGTTGACTGGTTAGATGCTGGTTGGAGAGTGTAAATGTCATGTCCATGGACAGCTTGAGAACAATGTTGGGTTCTCACAGATCAGATATGGTATCCTGTGGAATCGTGTATGTGCATGATTTGAGCAAATTCAAGTTCTTATGTAGGTAATCCAGAAGTTTTGAAGAAAATCATGCTTCCGAGGATAAAAAATAAAAACATTTATTTAGAACAATTATAATTCTATATGAATTGTAGACCAATAAGAGGACCATATCAATTTCAAGAGTGATTTTATTAGCTTATATAAGTGTTATATAAGCTAATAAAATATAAGCAATCATGACAGGAAGACTTGTGTGAACATAATGTGTGTGTGTGTGTGTCAGCATTCCTGCATGTGTGTATTTTAACCCTCTGTGCATAAATGTCTGGGTTCATTTAACAAGAACAAAAAAAATGATGTCATCTAGGTGCAACATGAGTGTGTTGATCATGTGACTGAGGGGGATGTGCAATAATATCAGTGAGACAAATAATAATATCAGCATATTAGTATAATTGTATTTCCATTCTTTGTGGAAATGCATGTGAAACTTTGTGTTTCCACTTTAATTTAAAGAAAACACAAAGATGTAGAGCCATTGCATTGTTTCTTCAGTACATTAACAAGGTTTTTAAGAAATTCTGCCAAGTAGCGGATCACAGGGGTCTCAGTGAAGTTCAAATGGCAATTTTATATATATTTTTTTGTTTACATATATATACATTTATATATATATCTTCGGTTTTACTTCCATTGCCTTATAATAAGGCCCACTGGAAAAAATATTTTAACTGTTTACTGAATTCATTGACATTATCCTTTTGTGGTTAGGAAATGTTCTTATGGCGTCTCATTTTGTTGTAAAATAAATGTTTTCAAGTTGAGTTGTACTTTGGTACCTTTAGTACCTTTGGTCATGTGCTACAGGTCATGTGCTACAGACCTTGTCCTCAAAGTTCCACGAAGGACACAAAAGAACAAATGGTGTTTCCTAAAGACATACCACTGACTGATGCATGGAAGGCAGCTATCACCTCCACCAGGGGCGCTGCTAAGGGGGGGAAGTTAGGATGATTCTAAGGGCCCACACACTTTCGGGGCCCCAGAGATCTGCTTTATTAGGTGAATGGGTGTTGTAGGGGGCTCAACCTCATATTCTTTCATAGGGCCCAAAGTTTCTAGCGGCGCCCCTGACCTCCACATACACATTTGCTATATTTCAGCCTTGCAGCACTAATATGTTGCACAAAATTGTACAATAATGTAGTTAAAGTCTACAAATGCTAATTGTTTTAAGACAACCATCAAAATTACATTTGCTTTTTTTACTATTTGGTAGTACTTAAAGAAGAAAACATATACAAAGAATTCAAATCCTGAGCAAGGTTGCATGAAGAGGTCAGCAGATTTGTAGTTTTCCCACACTTGTTGTTTTTCAGTTTGAAGAAATACAAAGATGTTTTTTGATTTGTTATTTGGCAACACAGTGAATATGAATCAAACCACTTTCCTCCCACAGTTTGTGAATTATACTTCAAAAGCCCTGCATAATAAACATGGCAGATAAAGTAAAGATGAGACTTGGATCAGTTATTAGAATAGTTAGGTCACATTCATTTTGTCTCATGGCTTTGTGAACATTCTAGCGCCTTGCATGCAAAAATTGAGATAATGTTCTAAAGCATAACATTACCACACAAAACTGCTTTTCCAGCTTAACTTTTACTTCTTATGAGAAATTCCACCATGTGCATGTCCAGAGCTACAGCTTTTATAATGTGGAAATTGGAAACGTCACAGGGCCTGACTGAAAGGTCAGTGGCTAGCTGGAGAGGCTTCTACTCCAGTGCGGTTAGCATCGGGGTTAAACCTGAATTAGCTGCTTTAGAACGGATTCTTCATGAACCAGGCTGATCACTGCATTCATGCCAGGACCTCTTGCAGGGCAGAGTGACGTTTTTCAATGGGGTCATTGTGACAATAATTATCATTTAGTCATCAACCAAGTTTCGGTGCTTTAAGAACAAAATATAAAACTACAGTCACAACAGAGCCTCCATTACAGTGGTTCAATTCTCTGCTCAGTCTAATGCGAGTCAAATGTAACTACACATAATTATTCTGCAAGTCTGAACAGAGCTTTGTTCATGCTTCTGTCAAGTGCATATAATCATGCTAATAACATAAGGGCTTAGATATCAGAACAGGACACGGTTCATGATTCTGTGTGCATGTGAATGGAGAAGATCTAAATCTACAACATTTAATTAAAAAACAAACTTACAATGCAACAAATGACATTAAAAGAAACAGTGTAATAATATGAGGAATAAAAGTCACTGTCACAAACTGTGTATGCGGAGAGACTGGAGGCGGATCCATACGCCGGGTTTTGGTCCTTTTATTGAAACAAGGCATAGTCAAAACAGGCAAGGCTCAAAAAACAGGCAGACAGGGAACAACGCAGGCAAATCCAAAATCAATATCCAAAACAAAGCAAGGGTCGGGGCAGGTAGCAAAACATCAAATACAATGAACAGTCCAGAGATCAAAAACCACAAGAAGCCAAAAAACCACAAGGAACACAGAAACACCAAAACCACAAGAAAACACAGGGAACCACGAGGAAGGCAATACACAAACAAATGGCAAAACAATACATCACACTTTCCTGTTTGCTGGCATGCCGTTATATAGCCAGCAAACAGGAAGTTACCAAAGAGGAAGCAGAGGGAGCAGACAGACAGTCACGGGGCTTGGGCTCCCTCTGCTGACCAGGTGTTACAGTCACATAGAAATCATTCTATATTTTTAATTATCATTAGAGTAAACAAATGTTTTTGTGAGTATGTTTCAAAGAATAAACATACTCACAAAACATGTGTATGCCTCTCTTCCACATGTAAAATATATTGCAAATGATCGCAGAATGGGTTTAGATCTCATCTTATAAACTTTGCCTGATTAATGAGATTAACATAAAAAACAGCCAACGTCTAAATATTTCACCTGAGAATCACTTGGAAATTGCAGAGTACAAAGTAGAGTAAATGTCAAGTAACATATTACAGTGCAACTGATGCTAAATTATTGTGTGGTAGGAAGTCTGTATTCTGTGGATGGGGATGAAAGAGTGTAGTGTATGTACAAATGGGTGTTGAGGTCTGTTCATAGAAGAGTTACTGCTTGTATGTGTGTTCTCTGGAATTAAACCCACAACCTTTTGTACTTCTACTGCAATGCTCTACCAGTTGCTACACAGAAACGCAAGTGCATTCAGTGGTTTTCATTACTGTGACCATCGCTCACCTGTTTTTGTAGGATGTAGTTTTTTCGCTGACATGCAACATTTTTGACAAAACATTGCTTTTTTAAAAGTGTGGCATTGTGATAAACACACAAATCAAGCAATGTGATGTAATACTTTAACGTACTCTCCCAAGTAGGAGTGTGTGATACTGCTAAATTTGGTATTGATCTGATACCAAGTAAATACAGGTCCAGTATCACCAATATATTGATTCCTTTGCAGTTCTGCATTCTCCTTTTCGTGTTGTTTTATGTGTTTGTGCAAGTTGGTGATGTTGCCAGGGTGTCACAAAGCGGTTTATTAGCATTCGCTACACAGAGCAGTAAAAGGGATTTTTTTTTACAAACATGGCAGTTTGCCATGTTCTGATTTACTGCGGTAAAGTAGCTCTCTTCTCCTTTTTCTTTCATTCACTGCTGAGTCATTTGACGACAGAAAGGACAACTAAACTGGAGCTGCCTAGTGGTGAGCAGCAGTGTGTGCATACAGGAGACTTGTCTGCTCTTATCCAAATTTAAACACTGCAGGCTAGAATTGATCCGCTTCCAACGTTGGTATTAATACTATCAATATTTATAATTGATCTGCCTACCCCTATATAGCCCTTCTGGACAGCAGTCAGGTCGGCAGTCTTACCCATGTTTGCGGTTTTGAGTAATGAACCAGGCTGGGAGTTTTTAAAAGCCTCAGGAATCTTTTGCAGGTG
>JBAJNP010009916.1:0-17264 GCA_036877545.1 Yasuhikotakia modesta | reverse complement strand
AGTCATCCTGGGATACGGCAGGTCTGGATTCTGCAGATCAGTCAAATCCTGGAGAGTCAACGCAACTTCCTCAATGGTAAGTTCTCGATGCTCAGGTTAACGGGCTCTGTGACCTTAACACATGATCTTGTAGATAAAGACCTCAAGTTTTAAAGAGATTTTTGAGGTTGTCATGATGACATCTGACACTGATTTTACAGTCATGGGCTCTCTCTTGTATCTTTCTCTCTGTAGCTCTTGCATCTCCTGTAGAGTATCAGAGGAACCACATTGAGGGACCTGGTGTCTCAGGCAACAGTGTTCAGGCTGGATGTGTTGAGGGTCAGATCATGGTCCCAGGAGGAGTCGGAGGGGTTCCGGCTGGGTCGGGTTCTCGCTCACGCCCCTCCCGAATCCCCCAACCCTCACGTCTGCCTCAGCCGCTCCGTCACCTCTCTCCCTCTCTGGGGCCTGGAGCTCATGAGCTGGACGGCCCTGACAAAATATCAGGTATGTCCTCAAGACCTCTCTCCAGAGGTCCCTCACCCTGTAGCACCTCAGAATCTGATCCAGCCCAAGATCCCTCAAAATTGAAGGTTCCTGGGACCCCTCATCCTAAACAGACAGACTCTACTGAAAGTTCTACTGAAAGAGTCACACCACCTGAGATCCCACGAGCCACTGTGGCCCCACTCGCCCAAATTAAACCCAGGCCTGGAACTATCTCACCCATGGCTTCTCCACTAGCTACACCAGCTTTCAAAGACTCCATCCCACCCTGCAGTCCAGGGCCAAAGACCGGAGGTGTCTCCACACCTTCTTCCTCCGCCTCATTCTGGAACTCCGTTCCTGCTTCCCCTGCCAGCAGACCCGGTTCCTTCACGTTCCCCGGGGAGTCTTGTGAGCCCCTTGGTCGACCGAATCATAACCACCGGCACTCTACCCACAGTAAAGATGCAGATCGCATGAGCACCTGCTCTTCTGCCAGTGAGCAGTCTGTCCAATCCACTCAGAGCAACGGGGTAAGAGACACAAACTCCAACCACAGCGCTTCAACCCAACTCTGATCTTCAGCTGCTCTCAGCACCTGTTTTCCCTCATGAATGACTCTCTAACCCCACCTGGATTCTGTCTTGATTTCTGCTTCTCCTAACCTGGTTTCTGCTCTGTGGATCTCCAACCAAACCCTGCTCTGCATCTCAGATATCTAACCCAGTTCTGCCAAATACTAACTTTAGTTGAAATTGTATAGTATTGTTAAACAAGTTTTGCTTTCTCTTTACAAGCTCTTAGCACTTATTTTGTGTGTGGGGCCTTCACAGGAATGTATTTGTCTTCTCAGAATCAGCTTGTTTAGAAACTAACGCTCATAACACTCATGTTTTCTGAAGCCAACGCAAAGAAATATCTAGAGATATTTTGACTGTCTACTGTGTGAATTATTTTAGTGCTTTAGATTGATTTGATATGTGGAGGTACGGAGTGTTTCTCTTGTTAAGTTTATGGTGTGTGTGTTTGTTTGCGTGTGTGTGCGTGTGTGCATGTGTGTGTGTGTTAACAGAGTGAAAGCAGCAGCAGCAGTAATATCTCCACCATGTTGGTGACTCAGGACTATGTGGCTCTTAAAGAGGATGAGATCAATGTAAGCCAAGGGGAGGTGGTGCAGATTCTGGCCTCCAATCAGCAGAGCATGTTTCTGGTGTTCCGCGCCGCCACCGACCAATGCCCAGCGGCCGAGGGCTGGATCCCCGGATACGTGCTGGGCCACACCTCCGCAGTTATCCCTGATGTTTCAGAGGGAACCATTAAGTAAGAACTCGCCCAGCACCCCTACATAAACTCACCTAATAACATGAGTTTAATGTATATAGTATTGTAAACACTGTTTTAAAAACATTACAGACTTTAAATGTTTTAAAAACACTCATATAACAACCTATATCTAAAACTGGACGATATAAACATTTACTGGAACTTTCAAAATAAATTTTTTAAGTATTTGGAACTTTTTGGAAAGATTTAACCTGTAATTGTTGGCTGAGATGTTGACAAAGCAAACATCAAGTTTTTTTTATAAACACATGCCTATAAACATTCCGCTTTTCCCAGCAGGAAATCATCATCATCGTGGCACACATCCCTCCGCATCCGAAAGAAGTCTGAGAAAAGAGAAAAGGAGGGAAGAAAGGAAAGCAAGATGGAGAACGGATACAGAAAATCCAGAGAGACCAACAAGGTCTCTGTGAAGGTAACTGCATGTACAAATCTAGTTTAACAGTGTTTTTTTTCATCTTTAGAAAGATTTATTCTTATAATGTTGTTCTTTATATTGCAGCTTTTAAATCCTAATTACATCTATGATGGTAAGTTTCAAACCTTTAAGTTCATTAAAATGTTCAGTTAGCAATTTAAAGTTGGGAACGGATCTTAAGATCTTTTTTTTAAAGTTCCCCCAGAGATTCTCGTCCCACTGAGTGATGTGACCTGTGAGAAAGGGGACTGTGTCACTCTCAGGTGTAAGGTGTGCGGCCGCCCCAAGGCCACAGTCACCTGGAAGGGACCCGACCAAAAAACACTTCCCAACAACGGCCACTTCAGCGTCGCCTACAGGTGGAACTAATGCTTTATATATGTTTGTGTAATTTTGAAAAATCTGATCGTTTCAGTTTTATAACTCATTCCCCTCTGCCTGCCACACAGTGAGACGGGCGAGGCCACGCTGCGTATTTTGGGTGTCACCTCGGACGATGATGGAACGTACACCTGCACTGCTAGTAATGACATAGGCAGTGTGACATCATCAGCCAACGTCCGAGTGTTGGGTGAGAGTTAAGAACTTCCACAAACAGCAGATAGTGTCTGAGTCTGTATGAAAGATTTAATCTTATCTGTACTGTCTTTTACAGGCACTACAAGTGATGGAAATCGTGTCACATGGAAAGACAACTTTGAGTCTTTCTATACTGAGGTAGCAGAGCTGGGAAGGTGAGACTCAATTTTTCAGTAAACCTTACGAAAACATTTAGGGGTTCAGAAATTTAGCAAATGAATAATTTTGGCTTAAAGTCTAGATCTTGCTCCTCTACTGTGGGCTGTACTGTATTCGTAACAATGATTGTTTTGTCAGGGGACGGTTCTCTGTGGTGAAACGTTGCGACCAGAGAGGCTCGAAACGTACCGTGGCTGTCAAGTTTGTCAATAAGAAACTGATGAAGCGAGATCAGGTCACCCTCGAGTTGAGCGTCCTTCAGAGACTCCAGCACCCACACCTGGTCAGACTTCTGGACACCTTTGAGATCTCCAGCAGCTACGCGTTGGTCCTGGAGATGTGAGAAGATCCCACAAACTGATCAAATCAGATGTTTATTGGGTTTCTGTGTTCCTGACTGTGTGTGTTTTGTGTTTGTACAATCAGGGCTGACCAGGGGCGTCTGCTGGACTACATTGTGAGTTGGGGGAACCTCACAGAACAGAAGGTGGCCTTCTATCTACGGGACATTTTAGAAGCTTTGCAGTACCTGCATGACTGCAGAATAGTTCACCTGGATTTAAAAGTCAGTATGATATCACAGCAAATAAAACAATACGTCAGCTTTTTCAGATTTATTTGGCATTGTTTCAACTAGCAGTCCAGCAGTCAACCAGTTTCTGTAATTAACCAGGTCAGCTAGTTAAAAAGGCTCTTTGTTTGTCAGTTATGGTGCTTAAATTAGTGCGCTGAGAGTGTGTTTATAAATAGATGTTTTAAAACTTATCTGCTCCAGCCCAACATGTAGATGTAAATGATTTCAAGATGAATACGGTCTTCTTCTAATTTCCTTTTTACCTCAATCTTTGACTAGCCTGAAAATCTCGTGGTGGACCAGAGCTCCTCCCAGCCGACGGTGAAGCTCACAGACTTCGGCGACGCCGTGCGGCTGACTTCCACCCCCTACGTTCACCCTCTGCTGGGCAGCCCGGAGTTTGCAGCCCCTGAGCTGGTCCTCGGGGATTCTGTCTCCCTCTCGAGTGACTTATGGAGTCTTGGGGTGGTGACGTATGTGATGCTGAGCGGGGCGTCTCCGTTTTTGGACGAGAGTGTGGAGGAGACCTGCCTGAACATCTGCCGGCTTGACTTCAGCTTCCCCGACGACTACTTCCAGGGCGTGAGCCAGGCAGCGCGGGATTTCGTGTGTTTGCTACTCAGGATCGAGCCTTCCAAGCGACCCCCAGCTGCCACATGCCTGCAGGACCCCTGGGTGAGACCGAGGGGTGGGCCTCACTCGGCTGAATGCATCGATACCTCCAGACTCATCTCCTTCATTGATCGGCGCAAACACCAGAATGACCTACGACCTCTGGGAGGGATAAAGGCCTTCCTGCAAAGCAGGCTACAGCCCCGAATCTGACCAATAGAATGAACATTGATCTCATCCTCTTTTTGCTGCCACTTATAACGTAGTAGAAGACTTCAGTCCTGAGCCAATCAAAATGTGTCTTTACAACCTCGTCTGCCAATCAGAGCCTTTCTGGCAGCCAATATTTAGGATTGACAGCCCTCTAATAGTTGATTGCTGCTCCGTTGTTCTGAATTAAATACTGTACTCAGAGATTAAGACAATGGAATATAAAGAAATATATATATACATTTTCTCAGATTTGCTGAATGATCAACAAATCAACGTAAAAGGACTAATATTTTGTGCGGAACAATTTGGTTTCCTGAAGCAAAGCGATGCAATGCAGTTTTAGCCAGAACAACTTTTGTGTTTGCTTGGGCCAAACAAAGCAAGCTGCTGGGTTTTTGTGCTTTTACAATGTTCAACTCGAAACAAGGTCAAATCCTTTCTTAATGAAACTTTAATGAAAATCGCATTATAATAATTATGACTTTTTTTAGGCGGTGAAGGTTTGAATGAATTCAACAAACAGGTGACGAACAAATGAAACATTTTAAAGTAAAAGCTTGTTTTGGTCTTAGTTGCTTATTCAAACGATGATGATTATTGAGACATTTAGCTGCGAAGTTTATATCGGCTGCAACGTTTTTTAAATTCGCAACTAGAACAAATTTTATTGTGCAATTTGCAAATGTTTACGTTGCCTTATTACAAACTTTGTGTCTGCCCTCTTCCTTTATATCTTTTGATCTCTTGTTATTTCTGTTTTTAAACGTAACTTTAAAGGGTGGATAAACGAGTCCCGTTGGAAGACAGCCATAGATCAGCCAAACGTCTGAGAACGACTGAACGCTGTAAACGCACTCGCGTTATTTCCGGTTCTGACCACGTGCAATCTTGCATATTTAGCGGTTTATGCAACTATATTTATTAAGATATCCATTTTACCTTTAATAAAAACGTAGAATAGCATGTACTTTGTACTGCAGGTTCTGCTGTTTATTAAATCTGGTCTTTAGTTAAGTATTATTGCTCTGTTATCTTACAGGGCTATTTTGTGTACATGGCACTTATGCTAGTCACTTTTTGTTAAAATACATATTGGTATGCCAAAGTTCTCCATTTTTTTTCCAATTTATTTTATTCCCCCGCACACAGTTTGTTTAAATGATGCATTATATAGCTGTGGCTGTTTGTTTACATGAGTTTCTCATAGCTTTAATTGTTTAAGCTTTTATTTTATTGACATTTCAGTTTTTTTCGCACGTTTTTAGTATTTCTGAAACGCGCTTCACGGTTAGTCCACACTAGGGATATCCTGACATCAAAATGTGAAGCCTTTAAATTATGATATTTATCTTAGTCTTAATAAATCGTAGAATTTTTTTAGTTTAAAGGCCGTGGAAAGATTATTGGTGACAGATCTCAAACATCTGACAGTCTCAGTAGTTCAATTTTCACTGGAAGGTTTGTTGCGCTCAGTATGTTGGTGTCTTTTGAAGCCAGTGATGTTTGCATTAAACACATCAGTCTTTTCTTTGAGATGTTGATGTAATTTAAGTGTTTGATCGGTGGACAGTGAGTCTTTCCCAGTAGGAAGGAACGTTGTCGATTCGTCTGTATAAACACGTATCATGTCCCTTAATTTATTTGTCATTGTAAAGTTGTACAGATGCCTCTACAACGCTGGAACTTTGGACTGGATGCATTTTAAAAAGCGTTTTCGTTGAATGTCTCATTTTCGTTCCGATCTCATTGTATTTTAATGTATTTTCGTTTCATTGCGATTGTTTTATACTTTTTGCATGTGTATATTTCTTTGTACAGAAACTATGTGTTTATGCGACACGTGCTGTAAATATTTTCAGTTTTGTCATCCGTTCTTTTGGAATTAAACACATGGAACGTTCTCCAGGCTCTTGTGTTTGATTACATTTGTTTTGTTTGAATGTTTGGAGAAAATGATTAAAGTTAGCAAAAAAAATAGTGGACTTTATAAACATTTAGTTTGAACATTCAACAAGTGTCACGTCTTGCACAATGTCCACTTAATCCACTTTAGATCACAACAATTAGAAAAGTGTTTTAAACTGTTCAGTTATATTTCGGTTTGGTTTCTAAATGTCAATGACTGAATGTTTACCAAGTTTAAAGAGAGCAAAAATACCTTTTGGTTTGAATCATCTGATGATAATTTGTGGTGCGGAAGGAGACCATTCATGGTGTTATTGATATTTAAATATGTAAAATTAAAAATGTGAGTGTGAGGCTATTTCAGAGGGTCACCATGGGTCAGTTATTTTACTTTCAGAATTAAGTAAATTTTTAACATTTTGTTAATTCTTTAAAAAAGCATTTTTTCAACTTATGTAGGGGATGAAAATATACTCAAGACATCACAACATAAAATAATCACGAAGTCTTTTAAACGTTTGTTAGCAAACAAGTGGTACTGGATGCTAGTTTTCCAGCCTCCTTCAAATAAGTAACATACAAGACTATAACATCATAACATGTCGTATTTAAGTTATAATACTGGATCTTTGACACTTTGAAAAAAAACAAGAATAACAGTAAGTGGTTGTAGGGCTATAATTGCGTCACACAAATAAACACAACAGTGGTTTTCATTGCGTACAGAGAGAACAAGACAACTGTGCAGCAGTAACCAGACATTATTTACACACACATTGTTCTTAAATATAACAAAACACAATTACAATGATGGAAGACAGAATTAAAAGAGACTAAATTCATGCCATTAAATTCAGCAAAAATGAATGCACTTTGTCTGTGACAATGCCTTTGCAAAATTTTCAATTTCTCATTTCTCATTAAACAAAAAGCCCCAAAATGATGAAAGTAATTTAAATAGAGACATAAACAAAAATAGCTTTATGTTTGTGCACAGTCTTGAGTACAATAGTCACATTTTACATTTTGCTTTTATATATTTTGTATATATTTTTCAGCTCAGTATATACCAAATGGTTTCAAGCAAAGGTCCCACTTTAACAGGTGACATTAATGGTATATAAATCTAGCATATTTCAAGTGTTGATACGATGATTGTCTTTGCTATTGAATCTTTAACAGGTTACATTAAATGTTAGGTTACATAAATCCCTCCAGCCATTTAACAGAATGAACTGTTGTGAATTTTTGTTAATATAGCAAAATAAAGACAAATTAAATATTAAATATAATATAAAGACAAATTTGCTAATAAAAAAAAACTGAAAGGGTTCACATAATTCACAATTATGAATGTGAAAATAATTGTGATTGTTGTAACTATAGTTGTATTGTGTAACACATAGCTGGGGATGTTTCAAACCAATGCAGAATGTATTTTGGTTTTCAGAGAGCGTGACAATACTTTAAAAATATTTTTGCTTATGACTTAAAATGACTTATGAATAAAAATTGCTTATGACTGGAGTGTTTTTATACAATATATTAATTTAATATCTTATAAACAGTGATTAAATGATAAATAACGGAATGCTTAAACGTCAGATAAATGTTGCACAAATGTAATGCAGGGTATGTTTAGAATAAATTATTGGTCATAGAACTGTCTTCCTCTCCCATCCTGTTGTCTAAAAAACAGGGAATGGCCTCCCAATAGTAGAGAAAAAAAACTAAAACCAACTTACTATGAAACCAGTTGAAATGATGTGACCAGTTGATACTGTGACGCTGCTGAAGTGTGTCTTTGGAATACTACGTCCTGAGTGCTTTTGAGAACTGTGACTTTGTTTTGAGGTCCAGTGCAGATGTATAGAGCATGTTTCCATCAATAATATGACTAATAACTGCATATGTTAATATTTATGCAAATATATGCAAATGTCGAAGTATATATCAGTTATAATATTTTCATTGCGTGTTCTATATTTAGACATATATGAGACTGAAGGGGGCAGTGGACTCACAGTTTTGGAATATGGTCTTGATATTTAAAAGGCACAGAGATTTATCAGTTTGGTGGAACTCACACTCTAAACAAACATGCCATGGACCTGATTAACTTTGTTGTTTACATCAGACAAGAAGATGCACTGCAGAAGATGTCGCTGCAGAAGATGTCGCTGCAGAAGATGTCGCTGCAGAAGATGTCGCTGCAGAAGATCTTGCTGCTCTACTTGCGTCTTCCAAGCGGTTGGTGATGTCTGTGAATGTCCTCCATGTTTACTCTTCCCCACACACCAATGACGAATGTCTCGATCTCACACTCGTTTTTACCGCGAGCGATGCGGAAATAACCGCCCTCACCCCAGTTCTTTCCCCAAGAGTTGGCGGCAGTCTGAGGAAAGAGGAACATTGATGTTTAAACGTCATAAAACCTGTAACATAAAGCTTTTTCTAAATTCTTCATCTTATCTGATGTGTATCAGTTCTTACCCAGTATTTGTTTGTTCTGCCGCTGTAATCTCTCTCCTCTCCCCATCTGAAAATACATGCAATAAACGTGAACTCAGATGTTGCTGTAACGGTTCTCAGGTCCAAATATACCTACAGTGAGTCCTAGACAAACTTCACAGCAACATTTCTCAGTGAAAGAGGGAACGTTCTCTGAGCGTTGGCTAACATTCTTTAAAACGTCTTTTAAAGTTCTTTCAGCTCGGTTCAGACGCCTCAGTGTATCAATCAGTACATTCTTCAAAGGTCTGTTTATTTGTTATAGTTCATGTGAAATGTTCAGATTTTCTACGGGAAAACTTTTTACTATAATCTGGAATCTTTCATTCCGTTCCCAAATGGTACATATCTTTCCTCCAACCCCACAGGGGAGGCAAAACACAAACAGAATTGCCAAAATAAGCAGCATGCCCCCAAATTAAACACATGAGAAGTCTGAGGACCAAAATTGGTGGCTGTGTTCAGTACTTGGCAATGCTGACTGTCAGAGTTCTGCAGTCCTATCTCACCATGTTTCATGTCTTTGGCTCTTTACAGTTTGCCATGGCTTTAGGCCTCTCTGCATTGCGAGGTCTGGATCAGCCCGTCAGACAATGCTGTTTCCATTACACTGGACATCAATGCAGTTTCAACAAACTTTCCCAGGCCCCCGGCTTAGCCGAATGCAGCAGGGAGGGATTTTTCCCATAAAAACACGACAACTGCCCCTGTATACCAGATGCATGGTGGCAGCATCCTCTGAATGCAGTGTCAGCGAATGACGAGAGGTTTGGACCATCAGCAATAAAACATGTTGCGTTTACAGGCACCAGTAGCACAATCACAAAGTTACCGACAACAACAACCTCTCAATGTACACTCACAATATTTTGCAACATAAATGAATGCAGTCTACACTGGGTCATATCTTGGGCTATAGACTGGGGGCGGGGCTTAAAGGCCAGTTGACCAGGTGTTTTGTCTACCGGTCACAAAAAGTTGTCTAGAAGACAACAAGTGGCACCTCTGTGTTTCTCTATTCTGGCTGGTTTAAAATTTGCATCTGCCTCATTCACAGATATTTCAAAAGTTCCAAAGTTTGGAATGTTAGTAAACAAAATTAGAGGAAAAAACAAGTCTTACCCTATTATCCTGACGGAGTGCGTCCCGTGTTTGCGGTACTGTGGCGGTTTGTGGTAACTGACATCAGTATGTTTGTAAATTCCGCTCTTGTACACAAAGAAATCCTCGTGAACCTCCATGATGGCTAGAAGAGAAAAACAAACAGAAAACACGCTTATTACGCGGTGTAGTGACGTATCTTAAAATGCACAGCTCTGAAACACCATGCAAAACTATTTACAAAAATTCATTGTAGATGTCTTGAATTTATGTGCAGCGTATAATGGTCAAACTTTAACATTCATTGTCTTCCCTTGATTTTTAACTGGGATAGTACAGCAAGTAAACAGCTCAACACACACTCTCACACACACACACACACACACCTGTGTGTTATGATCCTTTCATCTCTGATTTCTCAATATAAGCCAGAGTTTAGACAAAATTTTTGTAAAGATTAGGAACAAAAACTGGCATAAAGCCAGAGTTTCCTCTTGTCTAGAGGAACATGACAAAATCCTGGCACAGGATCACGGAACACTGAAAAATGGGGACATTCCATAGACGTACAAAGACTGTTTTTATACACAGCTAGTTATAAAAGTTATAAACGCTATAAGATAACCATAATCCACACGCTTACAGAACAGAAAACTGGTAAATATGCATTTTATAGTTTAAAATAATTTTCAGTTTTTATAGCATTTTTACAAGGACGGTGTAGCCCCAAAAAGTAGTTTTTACACACACACACACACACACACCTAGGAAACATCAACACATTTTTAAAGTTTAGACCAAAAAATCTGAGGTACTTTTGCTAAAAATGAATGACGTATGGATGTCTATGACATTCACAGTGACTATTAAACCATTGCACAAATATTAACTCTCGACTGCATTAACAGCCATTAGCTGAATACTTCACGTCTCTGTTTTTATCTGTCTCACAGTGTTCAACAAGCGCACGCACAAACACACTTTTAGAAAAATGTATACCTTGCACAGGGCCGTTTTCCATAATCTCCTTCATAATCTCTTTCTCCTGCGAGCGAGAGAGAAAAATTAACACGCCACAGTGAGTTCAACAAACTGCAATGATCTGGAACGGATTTTAATATATATGAACACAAATCCGTACATAGTTTTGGACTGTAAACCGGAGTGATCTTATGGACTGTGAATTCTGCGCTGTTTACCTGCATTCTGGTGTCCCGTATGTAAACTATGCAGTCTTAAATCTCTCTAGAAATATGCCCTGTACATAATGACTTTAAAGAGTGACGTATACTGTTTATTTATATACTTCATATACTTATGCTGAACACTTTATTTCTAACTGTTGGCTAATGTTCTCCTAAAGTTTTTAAAAATGTTTAAACATTTTTAATGTTTTTGTTACTGAATGGAAACGTGAGCATGTCAGGTTGCAGTGGGCGTTACTGTACGATTCACAAATGTAAATGTCATCACATGCTGTAGCTCTATAGACATAGGAGGTCAGGTTTGCTTACATTAGATGACAGTCTGTACGGTGGGGTTGACTGATAGATATCGTTGTGGTAATTCTGGCTGTTGGGGCAGTGCGCTGTGGCCTGTCTCTTGCCCCGCCCCACCGCCCGACTCTGCATCATACAGCGAGCTGCTTCCGCAGGGGTGTTATGGGGCAGAGAGAAGGGGTAACAATCTTCTGTTACCACCCTGAAACAAACAAACGTGAGGCATGCTTCAGTCACACACATGCAAGAGAGTTTAAAGAGGTTGTGTGTTACATTCACAGAGAATTACCCTCGTCGTCGCAGGTACCACCAGGCCCCGTCGATGCGGCCGCCGGCGCAGCCTTGTTGGTGACGCGTGTCACAGGAAATGAGATTCTGAGGCGAAAGCTGTGGGGTCATGTGTCCCATTGACTGGATAGAGATTCGGTCTGATGCAACAGCTAAGAGCGAATCAGAGAGAATCAGATGTAAGGGACTAAAGAATATCACAGTGTTATATAACATGCCTCATGCCTCTGCTGTCTCACCTGCGGTTGAGAAGGCCCAGGATGCATTGCAGTTGCCCTGGTCCAAAGGCTCGTGGATTTTTCCTGGCCATTTTTCTCCAGCGTTGAAGTAACTTGGCAGGTGGTCATTTCCATTCATATTCATCTGTAGAAGGTGAAGCTAGTTGGAATCAAGCTAGAAGCTAGGAATCAAACCCACAACCTTTGCATTGCTAGCACAATGTACAATGTTTTTTGTACCAAATGCTGGCTGGAAAATTCAGTTTGGAATATAGATGCTGGTTTTTATCTGGTTTATGCTGGTCATTAGCTGGTTGGCAGCTAGCGTGTAACTAGCAAAACCACTTGAAGAACTTAATCAGGTCTGAACAGCTGTACGGGTCAGTACAGTAGCTGGATTGTTACGGACCCAAAATGTTCTGCTAAAGGAATGTTTTCCATAAATGTATCTATGGTGTGATTATGATGTGATGTTTCCGCTTTGGTGACACATAATAAATAAAGTGACTTCTGGGCACCAGTTTTCATGGACAAAACAAAAGCCTGTTTGTGGTTTGTAAGCAACTGTGATTTGTTCAATTTGGGTGAGTATTTTAATTATTCCAGTGGAAAAGATGGACATAATGTGACTTGATATTCCTTTGGAAATACAGCACGGGATCCGTTCTAGTAATCTCAGTTAGTACAATATTCTATCCTATAATCTATTTCACCCGTGAAAATGCCAGACCATTAATCCTATCCAGATCTTACAGAATCCCTGACAAATTTGTCACACAATAAAGTTCCCAAAAAGAACGGGCTTTAGAATTCATTCCCTCCTTCTTTCATGAGAAATGAGTCCCCAGGCTACTGTACAGCTCTTGGTTTGTTAATTCACAGGTGCTGGTTGCTGTCCTACTACATTCCAGCCTCTGTGTGTGTGTGAGTGTGCGTCTGTGTGTGAGTGTGTGTGCGTCTGTGTGTGCATGTGCGTGTGTGTGCATGTGTGTGTGTGCGTCTGTGTGTGCATGTGTGCGTCTGTGTGTGAGTGTGCGTCTGTGTTCTGCATACTATATTTTATAAGGTATTTGGCTGTCTGATGTTACTGTAACAAAAACATTTTCTCTACAAAATAGTTTTGGATGGACAGAAAAAAGTGATGTAGGGAGAAACAGGATGTCCAGCGTCACACAAATACATGTGGAGGGAAAAGAGAGTCATTATCTAGTGAGGGAAAATGTTGTTTTTCTCATTTCCAGCATTCTCTGATTATGAGATTGTCTCTTAGGTGACGTATTGTGATGTTTACAGGAAGTTCAGTAATTCACATCAAAAACAGCCAAACAGTAACACTCAGGATGCATCTAATATCCCACCATGCATTGCAGCTCGCTTTGATGGCTTGTTGAGGCACGCTACACTGCAGCAGATGCTGTTACGGTGAGAAACCACTGACAGGATATTTTCAGCTCTGGTGGGTGAGAAACTGATGAGAACTCACCTGGATCTCATTCATGTTCATGATGGTCCGTGAGGGACGCTGGGTGCCCAGACGATAGCGCAGACCATCGTCCAGAGACATGCCCCAAAACTGACTGTAGTTTGAGGCCCTCCAACTAAAGAGAGAGAGAGTGAGACAGAAGAAGCGCAAGTAGCATGACACAATATTTTTAGCTCATTATGGAGCATCAGATAATTGCATGTGTTTCCTGAGAGGTTATTTAAAGGATGCAGGAAGTGAGAGAACACCTGACACTTACCCAAAACTTCTTCTGTTGATTTCCTGGATCATCTCAGCGTCCATCAGACAGGCGTGATGTTCACACTCCCAGCGCCCGTTTTGACCACACGTACTGCAGGAGACAAAAACACAGTCTGATGCCTTCAGAATCTTCCATTATTACTTTTTGCAATTCAATCATCTAAAGACTGAGAGAAGCTTCAAGACTGACTAACTAACTTCTTCAAGACTAACTAACTAACTAACTAACAAGACTAACTAAAACAATCAGTCAGAATCGAACCATTACAGAGTCTGTTTTTGGAACGTCTGCTGATTTTGGTAAGCAGGTAACATCTTGCGACCTTTTCTTTTGGCAGAGACTCTGAATTCTTGTCGTCTGACACATCTGCAGTCATTAGCTCAGATGGTGACAAAATTCCCCACACCAGCAACACACACTCAGTGAGTGAAAGTAACAAAAGGTCTTTAAAGTGCTGAGGTGTAATATGAGCTGCTGTCAGAAGAAAGCCGTGTATCTATCTGTCACACATCAGTAACTCTCAAATCCAGAATGCTCAAATCTTTTTGATGTCTCCCGTGATACTGAGCAGATATATTGGTGTGTATATCTGTGTTTACATTTCACAGCAATCTCTGAAGGGCGACAGCTCAGAGGATGTATGGGCCCTGAATCTCATTGGCTGAGGGTCTTGTGTCCATACGGCCCAGTCTTAACTTAGGAAATCTCAGGATCACAGAACTGAGAACAACAACTCCACAGGGCATTCCAACATTTCATCCGCCTCTTCCACCACAGCAAACAAATCACTACATGCAGTATCTAGAGATGAAGATCTGATGAAGATAACAGGGCAGTGACAGGAGGTGTGATCACACTAAACATTGTCACGCCACACGGTCAGATAATGTCACATTTCATCTGCAACAGAGTCAGACATACAAACACTAATGGACAGAGATTAGCAGTTCTCGCCAATGTTGACCTCACACTGGACAGTTTTCTAGATCACTAGACAGAAAGAAAGAAAGAAAGAAAGAAAGAGAGAAAGAGAGAAAGAGAGAAGGAGAAAGAGAGAAAGAGAGAAAGAAAGAAAGAAAGAAAGACTGCAGACTGTGTAAAATTGTGTAAAATTGTGTAAAATGAATTTGATGCTATCATGACTGAAGCAAAGGATTAGAATGATTTTCTATGAAGAAAGCTAATCCTATTAGCATGACGCGAGGGTTCTGTGAGTAATATGGATGCATATGTGCAGCGCATGATCTATGTTGGTACCGTTCACATGTGTTGGAGTAAATCTGTTAAACCCTGGGAGATGCTGTAAGGTCTTTTCTAGACTCTTCTGTCAGCGTGTGTTAATGTTCTCAACAGTAGCCTTGCGTTGGTTCTCGCTGGCCTTCATGAGGTTATGTTGACAGTGCTAGAAGGACAAAATAAAGGTTTGCGTGTGGTTTTGGATTTCAAACTCACCACAGGTTGCAGTTCTCTTTGTATGTTGCTCCAGAATGAAACCTGTGTCCATTTCTTTCACAGGAACCTGAAATAAACATCAAAGTCTCAATGAATCGTTCAGCATCATGCCACACACACACACACACACACACACATATTTCCTGTCCTTCTAATTCACTGGACTCCAGTTTATTAAGTGATCCAGTTTATTATCCATTAGAGAGCAGAACTGTGCTTCTCTGCTATTAAAACACTTGTTACAGAACTTACAGACATGATTTTCCCTCCTTTGGCAAACACACCCCTACACACACATACCTGTTCTGATCTACCCATCTGCCCCCATCCACCTTTTCACATCACAGACATTCTTTTTCTTGATCTCCATTCATTGCTCTCTGCCTTCTGTTCTTCTGTCTTGCTCTTTTTATCATAAAGCCACTGTTCTCTCCACATTACTGGGTCGATGGCTGAATATTTTACACCTCAGTGGTACTGCACAGCCTCTGAGGGCTCCATAAAGCAACAGCGACAGGAAAACATTAACCAGGAGGAATGCGGGCTCTAGAGAATAACTAACCTACTGTAACTAGTTTACACAAACACTAACATTTTTTAATCTCAGAAGAAGCTTAAATTTAAAGGTAGGGTAGGAAGTTTCAGAAAGCATAACGATAGCAAGCTAGCGTTGAAAAATTAAGTCCCGTCCTTCCTTCAAAACCGCACCTCCTCCAACACATGAACGCATATATAGTTTGACAGGCAAGCAGGACATCCAATCAATGCATTCGGACCGAAAACAACGATTGGATGAATGTTTTATGGCCCTGAACTTTCCACAGAAGATTTATATAAATGCATTCAGGGCACTTTGTGATTGTGATCAGGATGTGATAAGATTTTCACCCAGCATAACAAAAATGTTTCTGGGAAAAATAAATCGACCACCCTGCATTTAATCTGATCATTTATTACATAACGCTGCTTACTGAGAGGGTAGGGAGGTGTTGTTCCAAGACAGTGGTTCCAGAAGTCAGGACAACAGTCGGAAACGGTGCGATTACAGAACAGATCACAGTAGCAGATAGTGTCTAGGTAGGGAACAGTGCACTGGTCATTTCGGCCCGGGCAACAGCCTCCCCTCCTCTGACAGTATGAGCCAAAGGGGTCCCGGATTCCCCTGGAGTGAAGCGGACCGGCCAGTTCTCGCTTGGTCCGGGTTCCTGTCGACACCCCTCCCTCCAGCAGCATGAGGAACGCTGCGATAACGACCGGCAACAGAACCTTTGACATGACTTATCTGTCAGGAAGAAATCAATATAGCAAAACATTGTATTAGCCATTAGGCTCAGAAATCAAATCTGAATTAAATTTGGAGCATTACGCTGCAAAAAATAAACACGTCATGTCAGCTGAACCCATTACAGCAGAAATAACATTTGTTTGTCCATTTGTAACTTTGCAGCACAGATAAAGTTTTTACATGCAAAAATGTTTGTTTTACATATTTTCCTGCTGAAGTAAACAATCAGTGAATGTTAACATTTCTAAAAACAGATGCTTTTTTTGTTCGTATTTTAATAAAGCATGAGTGATATTTCATTCAGTGTGTTACAAAATCATATATAATCGTTCTGAGCTTGGATGGATGACTGATGCTTGTTCTGTCATGTTGCTAAACTAGTTACCTGCTTTGTCCTTAGATCATAGTCAAGGATTAAACTTTAAAGCTCATTGTAGTTACTGTTTGCTTTTCAACGGTGTTTGCATTAAAATGTCAGAATAAGATGGATTGCCATGGAAGTAGAAGCTGACATAGTGGAAATTAAGCCAGTATCAAAGTAAGGGCCAAAACTTTATCATTGCTACGGAAACAGCTACTTCCTGTCCTCAAAACCAAGACAGGAAAACAACGTCTTATGAAAGCTGTGCTCTCTCACTGTAGTGACACCAACAATTTATTTTAACATATGATGATTACAGATATGTGGATTTTTTCTAGTGTAACTTATTGCTGTAAAGTTTGAGTAATGACTAGTCCAAACTTTGGCCCACTCTCATTAAAAACAACATCTAAAGTTCACACAAAATTGCCTTCAAGCTGTGATTCGTGGTCTCAGGTCCAAAAGTATAACTTGACATGGACAAAGAGGGCACAGAACAAGTTACAGAAATAGCATCAGTAATTAGCCCACC
>JBAJNP010009915.1:0-17264 GCA_036877545.1 Yasuhikotakia modesta | reverse complement strand
TAGGAAATAACATTTCTTAGAATTAAGGTACGATTATGAATGTTTCGCTGGACGAATACATTAATTAATTGTTATTATTAGTTCTGCTTGATCAGATAAAACAGCTATACATGTACATACTACGTAATTCGTGCAATTGATTACGGTTAATTATACTTATTATTACCTTTGAGCTAAAGCTCATATTCCCTCGTTTCAGTGGAAGATAGTGTTTTAAACAACGCTTTCTAAACCGGCTGACACGCTACAGGTATTACAAAGCTTTCTATTGGCATACCAAGAATGTTATGCTAATAGAGTGGTACTATGTCTAAAGTTCACTGTGGTAGCATTTTACCTTGTGTGAGGGAAGTTGTTTCTGTAGTATTTTGAATATGTCATGGTAATCCACATTGTACATGCACAGCAGTAATATGTGGTACTTTTGGAAGTACAATGGACCATACAGTATAATATTTTGCAAACACTATGGTTCATTAATTTCAGTATGTTATATATATTTTATATATTATTTATTTTTATATATATTTTATATTTTATCAGTCAGTCATAAGCAATAAAGTAATTGTTTTACTTATAGTTTATTTTTCAACTGTTGGCCAAATACTTCCTTTCTGTTCAAGTACAATCTAGCCACAGTTTCCATACTGTATAATTCTAATTTAAGTTTAACTTTCTTTTCACACCTCAGATATGAACATTATTTTAAAGGCAGAAATGCCAGTCCTGGATAAGTTTGTGTTCTCACATCATTGCTATTTTGGTGAGATAGGGAAACCTGACTCTATATCAGAGATGAAGGCCAACATCGTGCCTTAACTCCTACGCCAACAGAGCGGGTGAGTGCGGAGAAGGCTGAGACCCTAACCACAGCAGAGATTGGTCTGTATTAATTACACCTGGCCAGTGCGCTCAGAGGTTAATGAAGTCACTCTCATGTTCCTGCATCTGCTCACATCTGCTGCTCTGTGTGTGTCAAGGGTCATCCACCCACCTGCATGATGACCCATGATGAAGCTCAGCGGGAACGTGGCAAGATATCCTATTTTTACTCCATACCAAAAGACTTTTCTCACAAGTTTCAATCTCACCACAAAGTTGAAAACAGGAGAACCTTGTCATACTGTGGTTTGATGGGTTTATGGTTGTTCAGGCACCCGCTGTGTGCTGGGGATATGAGCACTGAGAATGATTTAAAGAGTTGTTGAGTGGAGTTGAAATGTAAATGATGGACTGTGTTTTTTCCTCCAGCATAGTGAATGGAAGACAGCAGATCTGCTTAGCTACATAGCCGAGATGATTTCAGTGCCATGCTGCAAAAGTGTAAAGAGATACACACACTAAAACAGATGGAATGCGATGGAATGGAAAAGGGTGAACAATGTTTCAAAATGCATTTTAATGCTTAAGTTTATTGCCAGATGCCAGAGATTCCATAAGTTTTACAAAATGATTCTCTATAATGTTATAAATTGAGAAAGATACTATATACTGTAAGTTTAAACAACAGGCACTGGCAAAATAAGAAACTACTCAATCCCAAAAATTACAGTCTGCACCCAACATGCTCCCAACACGCTCATTATACATGACCCACCCACAGTGTATTCTGATTGGCCCCTCATTTTAAAACTTACATTGACTTGCTGTGCGACACAAGTTTTAGAACTATTTTAAAACTATTTTAACACTGGCTCTACAAATTAAAAACAGCCATGGTGCGAGTCGTGGTGAAACGACCAAGATGTCCTTCTGATGCATATGTTCATAAACCGGCAATTAAAAAAAGCTCAGCGGGAAAATAAGAACACTGTGTGTGAAAGTAAGGAAGATTAAGGACTAAAACTTCACATGACTAAATTGTTAGTTACCCATTGTATCACTTCCAAAAAAAACTTTAATACATCTACATTTACATAAGCTTCCATAAATTTCCACTCCGTTTTCATTCTTTTTTTCTCTTGTCAATTTGGAGTAAACATTGTGTGAAACAAGCATCTGTTTGAAACAAGCAAAGACTTACTTGCCATCATGAAGTTTATATACAGTATATCTACATTACTTATGTAGAGCAATAATCCACTCTGCTACGCATTCACAAATATAAACAAAATCTGCTACACAAATTCACAAATCTGCTACGCATTCACAAATATTTTATATAAATATAAAATAGAAATTGGTGGATATTGAGACAACACACACAGTTAAAAATGGGTATGTTATCATTAGCACCTTGTGTTCTATTACTCTACTAATTGTTACTGAATGTGCATCAAATGTGGGCAGTGCTCTTTTAAAACTTTCCAATTATTAATGGAGATTTGCAGAGATTTTCCTAAAGTCCCTGGTTCCAAGGACAGTCCCAAAACAAGAAATCCCATAATCAAACAAAATGTAGCAGAAAAGATACATTTTTCAGCACTCTCTGTTGGCCCCTTTGTGAAAGTATTTTTCAAACACCAAAAATCCAAATGTCATTGAGAGCTTTAAGGTTTCAGGAACATGATACCAGGATCTACTGGGGATGAGCCAAAGTTGCAGCTGAGATTCAGGGTTCAGTAAATCACAAGTGAGACAGCAGTTCCCTCAGTCTCAGAGTTGGAGCTGCCCACGTTCACCTCACCATACATCAACTAACTGATTAGCTGCAACTAGACGCATAAGCAAACAGTGTGAAGCCAGATGCAATTTTATGAGGTTTCTGTCACTAAGTAACTAATTGCAGTTAAAACCCCCAGAAAGAAACAAATAATACGCTGACTCACAGTTGCAGTTATACTTAAGTTTCAAAAATCTTTCTCTCAAGGGCAATTACAGAAACATTAATCAAAGCAACTGAGATTCTCAAATTCTCGTGCCACTGGAGTTTTCTTCACAAATACATTTCTGTTTTTACAAAGCCTGTTTCTTCTAAAAATACTGCAGTCATGTAGATAGAACAAGCATGGCTGGGTACTACAACCATTGAAAAAAATTCTGAAAGAATGTGAATAAAAACAAGAATGGGATTTGTCTTCAAACTAAAACCTACATTCTACAGTAAGAATGTGGACACCCACAAGACACCCATATGTGCTTGTTGAACATTTAATTTTAAACTGATTTTAAACTAATTTTAAAATGGACATTAATACAGAGCTAGTCATTCTGTAAAGACTTTTCACTAGATGTCTGAACATGGCTGTGGGGATATAATCATTCATTCACATCTCATAATTGCATTCAGCATCAGTGAGGTCAGTCACTGTGGGATCCGACTACAGCTGGTGTTCCAATTTACAGCAATTTACAGCAGTGTTTAACAGGGTTCAGGTCTGGGCTTTGTGCAGGTTATGGCTTCAATATAGCTACAACAATGCTTTGTAATAGCACCCAAGTCATACAGAACTCTTTTATGACAGTGTTATGATTTATTGTGCTTTTTTGTAAGTTAGCAGTCCAAAGGGACTATGTGACCAAACATTATATATAAAAAACATTTTGTGTGCTTCACAACAAAAATCATACAAGTTTAGATCAACATGAAAATGAGTAAATTCACATTCTAAAATAAATCCTTAAGAAATTTTAGGAATTGTAATTGTTTATAATTCACATTCTTCTAAAGTTGAACCACCTGTGTATCATATCCAACACAGCAGAAAAAATAACCAGGAAGCAAACAAGGCAGTGCATAAAGAAAAGAGCGTGTCTGCAGAGTTTATAATGGATGATGCACATTAGCCTTTTCCTGTGGCTGTGTGCTAAGTGAGGCGGGCTCAGGAAAGGCCCCTGTGGAGCCATAATTCACACAACTCTCCGTTTTAGAAGATGGAACAACAGCAGTGAAGTACCACTCCAAACACCATCACAGACTCTGAACACACTCACATATGACCTGGCGCACACACACACACAGCCTCAGCTGTAGAGACAGAGGTGTCAGTCAGTATCACCTACTTTGGGAATAGTGTGGATGGCAAGTTTTTTTGTAATTAGTAGAGATAGAGAAAGAGAGGGTTAGATAGAGAGCTAGCGCATTGAGGAGTAAACTGTAACTCCAACATAACTGATCTAAAAATCACATGTAATGTTCAAACTACTGACTACTATTACACAGTGAATGTTATATGTGATTTTATTTCCAAGTAGGTTTCTTAACTCACTGCAGTGTTATAAATCTCAACACGATGATGGTTAAAACTGCTCTCATGACATTTTGACTGTAGAATCGGGCTTTTTACGTACGTCACTTGCTGTGTCCTTGTTCATAAATTCAGAGCTCAATATGTGGTTCAAACAGATGGCAAAGCTGCTCAGTGTCTAATTGTGATATATTATGCTCATTAACATTATGCAAAATTTAAGTTGTCGCTATGTAATATTAGATGTGGTCCTTAATAGCATTAATATGGTGTAATTCTGTTATGCTTCCCTCAAAATAAAATTAAATTTGGAAGTTAAAAACTATAATAGGAAACACAGATGTAATAGAAGTTCCTCAAACTTACAAATGAACAAGTAATGTTATAGTTTATTCATTTGTGCTGTTTGAACACGTGGTAAGATCTCAAAATGTGTGATCTTGGGAAAGGCTTTGGTGATGTTAACCAACTAACCACCACCTAGAACACAAAGCATCCACATATCAACACCCTGGCAACCACTCATAAGATTCTGATATTAAATTTAATAAAAATAATTCTTTGGAATGATATAAAAGCACCAAAACAGATATATCATACAACCCATAGGTTCTGAGCAGGTCTCATGCATGCACATGTGATCGCTCATTCACGCCACTAAGATGATTCCAGGACATTGACGCAGGAGATGGCATGACATTTATTTTCGCTCAGGCTCTCTCTCCATGCTATTTTGAGAGCTAGGCTGGCGTGGATCTCGTGCCATACGCCTGTGCCCAGGCTTGATTGGCCTGTGTGTGCTCAGTCGCTGTGGGCATCAGTGAACCCATGCAGAGCCAGGTCACCCTCGTATAAGCTGGCATCAGACAGGTCAGATGGGCAGCAAACAGAATGACTAATATCAGACAGCATACAACAGGTCCTACCATAAGAAATGATGCCAATGGCAATATATTTTACATGTATCTGCTTTTTTCTAATCTAGCTGAAGGTCTTTTGGCATTTTTGCCTTTTATTTGGAAATTATATGCTGGGGAACAACAAGTAATCAAAGTAGTAAGAGAAAAACAGGACCTTGAGTCAGGAGTTGAACTAAGGTCACCCGAAATGCTGCTGGCCAAAGGCTGGAGTGCAGAGTGGAGTTATCTAAAGTGACTCTGTAATATGTAATATGATCTACCTGGATCATATTACTGTTGGAGAACATTCTACATTACTGCATTACTCCTAAAAAGTAACAGATTACATTTTATAGAAAGTAATATCAGTTACTTTTGTTGCACACGTTATTTGGTTAACTTGATTTTTTAATTGTTTATTTTACATTAAGACACATTCATTTTGTTCCATGTATTCTTTTTAACATAAGTTAGTCATTATTTGATGGTATGTGTTAGTCATTTGATATGATGGTCTCCAGGTGCAATTATTACAGCTTCTTGTAGACAGTCAACAGGTTGAAGCCGTTGGTGGAATCTTTGGAATGCATGCAAATATACATGCAAAAGCACAAGCAAGGATACCATCCAACATGACAGAGCAACCATTAACCATTGGAAAGAGATTGGAAAGCTCCTCAAGGACAGAACTTTAACATCATTATTACGACCCACTGATGCTAATGTTCCAACCATGTTTCCTCTCTAATGGCCACAGAAAGCCACAGCCATGTGAAGGTTACTGGTCAACAAAATCATGAGAAAGACATACAGAGCCATCTGTAATTGGCACCTCAGTGCTGTAATCACATCAGTATGCCACTTCTTGGTTCATGCTCATATTCCTGCATATGGATCATTTAGTCAGATCATGCCCCCTTCCCAGCTAATCTCCATATTATCCTACATGCTGGTAGCAACTAGCAAGTCGTGAGCTATTCATGATGTGTGGGAATTTTCTACTGTTTCTCCATTGGTAAATAATAAGGAAGTGTGGGTTGCCATAAAGGCATGGAATGACCTGCAAAAGAGGAACAACAGTAGGAAAACAAAGCTGGAAAATAAATGATATCTAGAGATAAGGCCTACTAACAACATTTAAAATGCTGATGGGAAACTTTCATTGTCAACATGATTTCAGCACAAGAGAAAAAGCGATATGATGAATACAAACAACCCATCACAGAACTGAAATGGAGACTGCAGTGAATAATTCAGAATGTCCATCAAGAATTTCACTGTGGTTCCTTGAAGAACATGCAGTTTGTAAGACAGCATCAATGAATCACAAGCAGCAGTTTGATTGGGAGTGACAAAGTGTTACTGTCAAAAGACTGATATGGCAATTAATGCCGTGTCAAGCCACGGCCAATGAGGCCATCATCTGACACCCCGACCATGGCACACAGCCACATGAGATCACACAAGGTCAGCTGATGTCACTGGACTTCTTTCCAAACTGCTTTGCATTCTTGGCCTTTTGTTCAACACTCTTAAGTTCTCAACAATCTTCTTATAATATGAAGTTCTATTCACTTTCCTGTAAAACATTTCTACAGTGCTGTTGAATGAAGCATAAAGTCACTGAACAATAGCTGGTAATTCTGTATAATAACAAGCAGACTCTGTATAATAACAAAAGGTAAAAAAACACAATAACCTGTAATTAATCATAAATAGTAATTGGAAGAACTCAGATTATTGATTACGCTTGCAAAGGTAATCTGAACACATTTCAACCATTAAACTAATAGTCTGTGCCACAAAAAAAGAATAATATCTTAAAACTAATTTCATAGTGTACTACTATAATTTTTTAAACAAATCATGCCTGGTAGAGGGTAAACAGCCAAAAATAGTCCCATAGACGACTTATTATTATTTTGAATGGGGATTTAAATCATATCAATGGACCCAAATATCACTAAGACCTGAGACTAGTGGGCTTTCAAGCCACTGCATAGCAGCCACATAAAATACTCTAGCAAATACCTGACAACACCCTATCAAATCACCAGTTCACCCTAGCAACCAAAGGGCAATGTGCTTAAAAACACCCAGAATACTTTAGCAAGTTAACAACCGCCTATTAAATGAGCTGCAAAAGATAAGACTCCTGGCAATTTACATAAGTTTAGAACAGATAGCCTGTCCCCCTGACAGGCACCCCATGGGTGTTGTGACGTATAGAAGCGTTTACATAAGGCATCTGATTACTGGCGTGACCAGACATTGTGACAGTGTGCTCACACCTCAAATGGTGATTCAACCAATGGGTTAAATGTCTGAGGGTGGGACTAGAATGAAGCATCATGCCCATTAGGCTTCATCACCTCTGCTGTTGCAAACACCCACGGCTGAGCCAAACCTTGTGACAGGAAGCCCAAATCTAAAGAATCAAATAGGCAGCCTGCTAAGAGGCCACGCTGGGTTCTGAAATGGGGCAGTCCTCAGTCCAGGCTAGAGATAAAGGCTTGGCTGATACGCTTTTCCCACAGCAACCCAGGGTAGTGCCATCCGCACCCACACAGTGTCCCTCTTACCTCTGCCAAATTTCTCCCACCCCCGCAACAGAATAACCTCTTTCTGTCCTGTTGGAAGTCTGTAGCTTTTTGGCTTAGTTTGCATTGCAATGTTAAGGACTGTCATAAACTGTCACAGGTGAACAATTCAGTGAAACACACTAAGAGGGCATTTATCATTGCTGATCACTTGTTATGATCCCTCTGTACATATTTTTTTAAAGATTGAGCAGGCAATTGTGGAGAGGCTACCAATAGCAAGCTAGCTTTGAAAGGATAAATGCTTTCTCCATAGCCACAACACATTAACACAAGGATGATAGAGAATTGTCTGCCTGAGCAGGGGGCACAGACTTATGCACCACATAGCCTAACAGCCATCCTATCATTGCATATAGATCAAAGAGGCAGAATAACAAAACATGTTTCAGGAACTCCAACCCTCCCTTTAACATTGGTCCTCAGCTTAGGCCATTGTGTAACATCTCCTAGACTTTCTTTCTTAATACATATACACTTTAATATATAACTGTATTATAGTTTATAATTTCAACTTTAAGGTAGCTAGATTTTTTAACAAGCAATTCAAGACCCCTGCACGAATGCACCTTGTGCGTACTAAACATTTCCATGCCTCTACTGTTGCAAAACACAATAAACTATTACACACATCCACGCTAAAGGCCTTATGACTTCACAAAGAGAAATTTTTCAATTTCACCAAAAATTAAGGAAACGTATAACATACAGCATCTACCTCAACCTGCTCTGAAAGGATATAAATGCAATAAAAGTGCATTTCAGAATCATGCACACTGTCAAAGCCCTGTTTATCTTAGCCTGCACATTTCATTCATCTGCCCTCTATGTGTGTCATCTCCAACCACCCATCGCTCCTGATCTTCAGAGCCAGTCACTTCCCTAGAAGCGTTCTGTTTGTCCTGCTTGTGCGGTTTTTATTATGAACAGTCACATCAAATGCAATCATTGTCAGATGACATCTATGAGAGCTTTGGAAGCCCAAGGCACCCATAAATAGGAAGCACATAATAGTTACAAATATTAAATAGCTGGTGAAAGGTAAAGCTAAGGTTTAAAAATGTTGATTATTAGCAAACACATTCAGGAGAAACTACATGCAACTCTGTAACCAAAAATAGAACATATTAATTTTTGTTTATTATTTTTATTCTTTTGTCTAGCAATAAGCATAATACAAAACATGCCATAATGGTTAAATGTTAAAAGCAACAGGAATAACTCAAGACTTGGTGGGAGAGGACCAGATATTTGATAAACTTATATTTCACATTAATTTAAAAACTATTACTTTAGACTCATTTAATATATAATACTTACAATAATTTTTTATTATGACAATTATGTTTCCTTCCATGTTGTACAAATTTCATCCAGTTACAATTCTTTCAGAGTTGATCCTGTATGAAGTGTCAAGGTGACAAAACATTTGTTTCTTTTTTAAATTATGACTTGAGGAACACGTTCCACACGGAGGCATCAGGTTTGGCAGGAACTGAATCAGAGCCCCTGAGGTTGCAAAACACAGCTGACACACTACACTAAACTACTCTGTGTCTCCCGAGACAAACAGCTGAATTTAGAAGACCGCTTGTGGGGAATACCTTTCTCTTTTCATCTCTCTTTCCATTTCTGTGTAGAACTGATTTGTGAAACAGTCAAAAGGACCATCTTTACTGGGAATCCACTGAGATGTTATAGCTACACATCACTCATCTCTGCTTGAGCGAAGATCAAAGGGTCAGTGATGTAACAGTCCTGACAGCTCTGAAAAGGTTTTCTTCACATTTCAAGTGTGAATTTAAAGTCAACACAGACGAGACAAGAGTGACATTAAACTTAAAAAAGTGGCCATTTCATATTCCACAGGTGTCTAAAACATAAAACAAATGAGAATATGAAGTCAACTTCAGCTTTAAAAGAAACAGTTTACCAAAAGTAAAACATCTGTCATCATTTACTCACCTTCACGTTGTCCCAAATGTGTAAGACTTTTGTTATTCAGTAAAAAAAAGAAGAGAAACATTCTGTGGAATGTGAAAAGCCGTTTTATAATGGGTACAGAGACCATCAAGCTTCAAAATGACAAAAAGCACCTGTAAAGTAGTTCCTTTTTGCTCAATTCTCAAAGCTCATTCGTCCTTGCATTCAATGTGACACACCAATGTGTGAATGAGATTTGAGAGCTAAAGAAAAGATTTTAGAAAAAAAGCTCTCAAAGAAAGCTTAAGAATAGTTTTTTGCTTTCATCAGTTTTGGAACTCTCATCAATGTTTCATACATGTAAAGTAGCTTCAAGTCTTCGAGATGTATTTTTGTGTTGAGAAGGAAGGAAGCTACTGGAATTTGGAATGACATTTAGTAAATGATAACAGGATTGTAGTTTTGGGGTGAACTAACCCTTTTAAGGATTGGTCCCGGCTTGCTTAATGCAGAGTGAATTGCTGGGACAGTGTGTTCTCAACAGGTATCTTGGTTCCAACAGGATACTCTTCGGAATGGTGAATTCCCAGAAAAACAGAAGCACATGGGAGTTCAGGAGCTTGGTGTAAGCACAGGAAAGTGTGTTGGTGGAGTCACACAGTCGGCAAACTCGGCACATGCATTCACGAAAGCGTGTAATTGGTTAATGTAGCAGTATACAAAAACAGCATACTGAACATTAGATGGTATAGACTTCAATGGTTAATAAATGTGACAATCTCAAATACAAGCAAACATTCCAAACATTCTCCAAACATTTATTTCTAAACAGAATATAATTTTATAATAATTGCTATGCTTATTTAAATATGGAATTGTTAGCTCAGCAACATGCTAGCATTACACTATGGGAATAGTAAAGCCTTCAGTACTTTGACTTCACACAAGAATAGCACTGTTGGCATAACGTGCAAAGTTGCTATGCGTTTCATTTCAAATGAGTTGCTTAAGATTTAATTTGATAAAAATACTACCTCTGCTATCCACTGCCCTAGCCTAGACAGTTGATAGTAAGCCAGCTCACAGAGTTTTGGGACAGAGCTTAAATTCTCTTCACTTCTGCTGGCAAGACATCATCAATCTTTATGCCATATTGAGGTAAGCTCACAGCTTTCTGCTGCAAACCCATGAGAGCAATGCCAGCCTGAAACAAACTTGACCTGACTTTCTCAGAGCCTGAAAAGCCCCAGCTTGTCTACAGACTGTCTCAATGATGTTCAGTCAGCAGGTTTGGGCCACTGGGACCATAGACAACTTAGATAAGGAGACTCTGACGGGCTATCCCTGGAGTGTCTTGGCCCAATGCACAACCCTTACAGTGGCACTGTCCCGAGACATATATCCCTCATCATTTGGACCAGGCACAAACTGCCCACACAAACATCAAGTCCCTCTTCTGCAAGTCCAATGTTCTGTCTGCAAAAAAATAGTTCTGACCCGCAATGACATCGTCTTTCAGATATTTCATCATCAGCACTCACTCGCATCTCTGGGCCCTGCAATTGACCCCACTGGTTGTGAGAGCAGCCTCCATTTATAATGATGCAGACCTATTTGTCCTGGCTTTTCTCCACTCTCAGTTTATTTAAATTCACACATTCAATCACCTTCATTCAGTTAGTGAGCGAAGATTTGGAGAAACTCGTACTAGTTTACTCATAATTTACTCAAATTCAGATCAGTACAAAGACAGACTGTTTATTTTTCTTTATACTAAATGACCTGTTAGTGATACCTTTTATAAAGACACATTGAAATCACAACTAATTTATGACCTATATGACCTCTAAGTACAAACATTGTGTTATTGATTTAAAATAGAGGCCTAATATGCCAAGCTGTCATTGCATTTCTCAACCACATTAAACAAGCATGATTATGTAGGTGATTCATCTAAAGAAAAAGAACCAGAATGAAACAACATTCTCACACAAAGAAAAAAAAAACGCTGTAAAATGACTCACATTCAGCCTAATATTATCAGAATTGCTGCCCACATTCTGTCGCCTTAAAAACAAAAAACTGCCAAAATGCTACAAAAATAAAATCTTCCTCTTGACCTATTCAAAGTGTGAGCGCATAAATAATCACTGTATTTCGTGCCTCTTCAAGCAATCTTCTAGCCCACAGAGACAGCACATCTAAATGTCACTGTATGACTCTAAGCACCAAAACCTCACCATGCTCAAACCGATTGTAAGAGGAAGTGAATGGAGAGCTGGCAGGATACGCAGCACATGTTACATCACAAGGCAAGCTGGCACTGAGGTGGCTGCTGGGCAATATTCATGGGCACAGGCTGAGGTACTAGACCCAGCAGAGCCAGGAAGAGCTATATGTAGCAGATGGGAGTGTCTTGTGGAGCTACAAACCTTCATAAGTCTTGGAGAAGCACTCCCCATAGTCGGACCACAGCGATAACATCTACCCCATTTATTAGCACGTTTGCTATGTGTGGTGTGGCACGTAATATCAAGATTTATCTTATTTTATTATGGGCTTTTTGGCCAGTTTTTATTAACCAATGGGTAGTTTTTACTTCCACCATTGAGCCTGATGGGAAATGTATTTTTATCATGTAAGCCTGTTGTCTTATAGACTGGAAATACAGGTAATGTTTACCTAAAGATTATCATTATTTGTCACAATTACTTAATCATTTTTCACTCTTCAAAATTTCATTTTAAGAATCTGACATCCTTTAAGGTATACATTTCATGACCAACTCTAATTTTTTTGTTTTGCTATTACTTCAAACAATGTCAATTGTTGACATTGTGTCAATAAAGGCACTCAAAGAAAAGTTCAATAGTAATTTCAACAAGGCAGTCATGTTGGTGGAATGTGTGCTAATGGAAATCAGCAAATATAGACCGATTGAATAGATGTGGCAACTAAATACAAGAAATGAAGAATCTTGAGGTAAATGTGTATCATATTAACAAGTTTAAGAAACGTACATGTGAAGACTTACTATGGCCTTGTTGTTCACCTGTTTAGATCTTCTCTGGAGGCTTTGTTTTCCCACTTATGGTTTTACATCTCGGACAATTTCAAACAATTATCAAGTCAGCTAATTTGTCTCAATGACAGCGAAACAAATGCTACAACTCCAACAGGAGGTCATTATCAAGACAGCACAGGGGTAAATGTATTTTCTTACACCTTGCTAAACCAACAAAAAAGTGATTAAAGCTCCAGGCTACACAATTAACCTCTTGGGAGAAACTCTTTCCCCTTGCACCTTACAAACTGCAACATAATGACTGTTCAGGTCTGGGCTTAAAAGTATTAGACCACTAATGTTCTCTGTGAAATGTATTAGACCACTAACATAAATAAATCTGCAAATTATACAGCAACCATAAAACTTACAAAACTATGGATACGAAAACTGATTTTACTGTACAGTTATTTTTTCATGAAGATTGCAAAAAGGTGGTGAATAGAAATATTATTGTTTTAAACACAAGAAATGATGACCTAATCTAGGCTGGTGCTTATCTGCTTAACTTTTTTTATTACAATTTTCTCTGGGAAAGGTTGGGATTTTATTTGGCTCACAGGAGTCATGTCCATTTAAAACAACCATTCAATGCGTTTTCTTTTTGGTGAATTCCTAATTATGTAAATTGTACACCACCCCCACATTTTCGTACTTAAGAACATTCCCTTAAAATATACAGTACAGATATATTATTGTTCTCTGCTTATTTGCAGAACTTCATTATTCT
Organism: Yasuhikotakia modesta; assembly: GCA_036877545.1. NCBI lineage: Eukaryota > Metazoa > Chordata > Actinopteri > Cypriniformes > Botiidae > Yasuhikotakia > Yasuhikotakia modesta. The sequence continues at coordinate 3,921 of JBAJNP010009915.1, read as the reverse complement.
ACTCTTATGCATTTTTCTGTAATATCATGTATGAAGTTAAAGTGTATTTATGCCTTATGTTTCTTGACAAACACAGGTAACATGAAGTTCCCTGGCTGCTTCAGGACAATGGTGTAATCACATGTTCATGGCTGTAATGGTCTTAAATGCACTTAAATGCACAAAAGTTACTTGTCTGACTGATGCACCGCCACAGGGCCACAAGTAAAGGTAGACTAGTTTAATTCATGCTAAAGAACTTAAACCACACTAATAAGAACATTTCTCCTTGAATATGATGAGTTGTTCACAGGCTCTGACTTGAGACATTGTTAAGAGCCCTTACAGAGAAGAATTTTTAAAGCTAACGTGTCATTGTTTTATTTTAAAATATTCATGACTTCCCTAAAAATAAGTGTAAACAATAGTGGTGCGCAAAACAAATGGCACTGTTTTAAACCATCTGTTTTTTAGAAACATTAACTGTTTTAGTGATTCTGTTTGGACCGACTTGCCATAAGGCTAGAATTTTTGAGTGAAAGACACAGTAATTGTTACATTTTAATGTCAATATGCATTTATTTACTAGTTACTGTTTCTTTAAATTCTAATATCACTTCAGTAGGCATGTCAATCCAGGAGACCATACATCCATCTCATTTATAGTACAGAAAGTACCTTGTTAGTATTCGTCAATTGATTGCTTTTCTCCTCCTCTATCAAGCTTTCAGTGTCTTACACTGGTCTTAGAATCTTATTGGTTTTTGTCATAAATGAACTGCAACATTTCTCAACTCTGACACGAGTCCCTTGAGGTTCCTGAAGTGAAACGTGGTGTGGCATAGTAAATATCAACACCGCAAAAAAATCAATACAATGTTCACCACAGTAAGGTAAAATGTCACATGGGCCTACTGGTCTAGAACAAAGAGTAGAAAGAACTGGAAAACCACACTGCCATCATAGCAGGAACTCTTGAGCTAATAATATTAACACATCTTGCTACCTTAGAATTATAAGGTTCTATCTGCGTTTTGACCAGTTTTGAGATTGAGGTTTAAAATTTTTTGTGCAAGGTCACACATCTCGGGTCACAGTATACCCTGGGTAGATGGTTAGTCCACTGCAGGGCATTCACACTCACCTATGGTCAATTTATTGACTTCAGTTCACTTAATCTGTTATGGACTGTGGAAAACTAAAGAAAACCCTGAAGGCTCACTGGCATGGTGAGAACATTCAGACTCCACACAGAAATGTCTTCTGGAATAAAACACAGAAGATTTTTGCTATAAGCCAACAGAGTTGCCCACTGTGGCAGATTGTGGAACAAAAAAGGAACATTTTCAAAAAATTTCAAAAAAGTTATTTATCATAAAACAACAATTTAACGTGTGAAACTTAAAATGGGAATGGCATCTGCTATATTCTATATCTTTTAAAACCATACAAGCTTTTTACAGATTAAACAAATATACAGAATATAATAGAATTTAGTTTTACTGTTAACACGTTTAACTGTTCCTAAAAAATTGCCAAGCCCAAATCTTGAGACAGACAATATCTTCTTTACAAACCACAGGACAAATCAAGGCCACTCTTAACAAACATTCAATTGGAAATCAATGACAGGCACTTAAGCCTGACTGCTTCTCTGAAGTGGTTGAGCAACTTCACTGCTGTTTTTTCGGCCATTCAATCACACACACGCTCAAGCGACCACCACAAGCAACTGTGTCAATGTCAAAACCCAATCTACTACTTAAGCCAGCAAGCGTCTGCACAGACACAGCAGGTTCTGTGATCACATGATGGGGAAAATTCTTTTATTGGGCAATAAGGGAGCAGAAGTTGGAAAAGAACAGTCATGCCTTATGAAGGCACCACATCTGACTGCATGTGTCTGTTGGCACGATTCATTCATTGTGGGACTGACATTTGACGAAAAAAAGTGTAAACACGTTGGTGGTCTAAAAAAGGAGACAACCTAGATTTCAAAGAATTCTACACTGTACACAGGGACCTTTTTTCACCTTGGGTAAAGAGTTTCACACTTGTAACTTTGAAAGAGGGTTAGCGCTGCTATTTTTTAGCTCTGCTCTATATCAGAGTTAGCATCACTATTGAGGCATTTTATCCACATTGCGGTTCCAAAGCTTTACAGTGTAAAACATGGCAGCGTTAAAATGTAACAGCCAGTTATTTAGCAACAGACAACCAATCATAAATTGCCTCACTGCCTTATCAAATATTAATGCACTTTATACAGTCGCTGAAACTTTAGCGTCTGAGAGAAATGTCAAACTGTTGTTCCAGTAATAAGTTCTACACATTGTCATCTGACAAAGCTTGGATAAACAAGTCTGGAAAACTTGTGCCTTTGTCAATAGTTTCGCTCTTGGCTGTATTGGCCAATAAAACCAACAGGAATTAAATGCCTAATGAACAGAACCAACAACACGCATCCCAGCGGAACTTAATTATTATCACATAATAAAAGACACAAAAACACTGCAGGCTCTACTCAACATTGTGTGATTTTCTGCACATTTAGGAGCATTTATCACCTGACACTTCAGCATGAATAGGCTTTAAATCATTCACATATAAAATGCTATAGAAAGATCAATCACATACATTGATAACCTATAGAACAACAAAGAAACGTTAAAAGTTGTACAAAAAAAATGTCTGTCTCCTTTTTCATCACACTGACACTAGACATCATGTCAGGAGAGAATATGTGGAAGTATGAAGAATTAATGCAGCACTACAGATACAGCCCTTGAGAAGGTGAAGGGAAATGGTCAGAACTGGGTCATGTTAAGAGTGTAGCATAAGTGCAGATACAGCATGTCAAATCATGCAAACTTTCATTAAATGACAAATGTTAAAAAAAAAGTATAAAAATCCCTAGGCTTAAAAGGATAATGGGAAAAAGTATAATATTTTCCCTTTAGAGTAATAATTATTATTGTACGTTTTTAACATTCTGTTAATTGGCATACTAAATGATTTAGAATGAAACCATATGCACTGAATTATAAGTTTTATCACAGTTGCATCAACAGTTGCATCAACTTAATCCACTGATATTTTGATATTGAAAAAACAACTAATAATGTCTCAAATGTATTATACTAAACATAAAATGGCTTCGCTGTTTAAGTGTGCAGCATTACAATATACTGTATATTCTGTCCTCTTTTAGCGTTTCCGTTTCATCTCTCTTCTGTCCCCAAGGATGACATTAATTCTTTCTTAGTACTTTCTTTGTCTGCACTTGACATCTTTATTACTATATTATGCATGAACTTTAAAATTAATAGTATTGCTAAAGAACAAAGTTTTAAATATTTGGATTTATTTGACTCTTTTAAGGTGAGAAAACTCAAATGATTAAACTTTTTCCTTTGCTAACAACACGTTCAGCTATTCCTTCTAAAACCCCTGCTGCAAATGACGTCAGCACACCTGAACACAAGAAACTTAAAAGGCATGACACTCTTTTTGCTTTTAACAGATCCTAGTGTAACCACAAAGACAGGTGAGATTTCCCTTTAGTTATATCAGTACTCAGTAGTTATATAAGTCAGGTCGGTTTTACTAAATAAATTGCTTACAGCACTTTAAAACCAAAAAACTAATTCATAAAATCTCCATGAAAAAGGGCAAGAAGGGAGTTCTGAGGAACTCCAATTAAAGAAAATCAAGAACTCATAAAAACTCCAAGGCACAGAGAGAATACAGAGAGAAATATATACATTAAACAGAACCAATAGGATCATTGAGAATGTGTTTCTCATAAGGTGAGAAAGAAAACAGTTTTTCCTGATTACAGACAAGAAACATTCTGCTCTGAGAGGAGAACAGTAAGACTAGTAAGACTGTTAACAAGCTCTCTATGGGATCTTCACAGTTTTCCCAATGAAAAGAGCGATG
>JBAJNP010009914.1:0-17268 GCA_036877545.1 Yasuhikotakia modesta | reverse complement strand
TACATTGAAGTCACTTTGGATAAAAGCAAAAATAAATAAATAAAAAAATAAATTAGACAAAGAAACACAATTTAATTGCATATAGCTTTTAAAAAATAACTACAACTGACAGAAAACACACACATTTCTTCTGTGATCATAGTTCACTATGTGCTATGTGTTAATGAAATGTGTTATTGAAAAACTGATGTCTGATAAAGAAATGTATAATTTATAATTAAAATGATTGACCTTTCCCTCTGTTCTGAACTCTTAAGGTTTAACAATACCCCACTTGCAAAACAGATGTGACTTTCAAATTCATAATGTTTATTGATTATAAATTCAAAACTCTAGTTTTATAACTTGCTATGAAGTGCTGAATCTAAAGTGCCACAAAGGGTCACTCTTGCACAAAGGGTCACAAAGGGTCAACATGCCTGATAAAACTTCATAAAGAATGCTGATTATCATAGCAGATTTGATTTCACTATTTGATTTAGCGTCAATGTTTATAAATTAAAAAGCAACTGAGAACTTACAAGAATATGGATTATGTGATGCAACAACCTTCAATGTTTAAGTATTACATGTTGTTCGTCTTCCGCTTCGTCTGCTGTGGAGATCCAGTGAGGTGTTAAAAGTTGATTAGGTGTCTAAAGGCCACATAACTAAAGCTGTCAGTATCTCAGAGGACTGCAGTAACTTAATGAGCTGAATCCTGGTGTATTTACTTAATGGAGTCTTGGCGCATTGCTCATAAAGGCTGGGAGTCAGGGCAGCATAGTGGCAAATGCACTAATTGACCAAACCCTGTAGAGAAAAGTTTATTGACAGAAAATGGATAGTACAGCAGGAGGACCATATAGCACATCTTGATCGTTTTAATTTGACAGGTTAAATATTTAAAATGCATTTATCATTCATCCAGTTTAATGTTAAACTAACAATAATGCAAACGTGATGTTTCTACAGGTGAAAATGCTTCTTTTCTGTAAAGAATGCTGCTCAGCTCTGTGTCAAATGTCCATCAATTTCTGGCCTGAGACTCAGATTCATCATCTTATCTTAAGCTTTTTTTTCCCAATGACTTTTGACCAGAGACAGACCTTTACTAATTCAATCTTTTGTTATTCTGTCTGACTGTTGTATTATGGTCAATTTTTTCCCAGAAGAACATCCTGCTATTTATTTACCTTTTCTTATTCTGTTCAATTGCTGTGTGGTTCAATTCTATAAAATTTATTTGAACAGCGCGTTTTAAAATGTTGCATTGTTTCAAAGCAGCTTTACATATAATGAAAATAAAAAGGAAAAAACATGTACAACACAGAATTTATGGAATCAATGCCGTGTAAAAAGGAGAAGACTATGTACATATGCAAGTCATTTTTGATACTGCTGTTTTTGATGAAAAAACTACATAATCTCATTTCAATGTATTATTAATAGAAGAACACATAATTCACTTTTAGCATATATATGTTATTTATTCGTCCTTAAACCTAGACAAGCATCATTATTATTGAATTGCTCTTTTTGGATAAATAGATGTTTTGTAATAATAGATGATGAAATGTTTCCTGTCCCTCTAAACAGAGTGTTTTATTAAAGAAAAACAGACAAATTAATGTCCAGTCTTGACTATTGCAATATGTGGCTCTTTCAATTAAAGTTGTGGACTGATTAACACATATATTACAGTTGCTAATTACAGAAATAGCCGTTTTTATAAAGCCTGGTGAAAACCCCACCTGTGCTGCAGCAGGTCTTTCTGCAGTCTGCCAATTAGAGGGAATTTTATTGGAGACTGCTGCCTTGGAAGTGTGACCGGAATAACAACAACTCTCCAAATGGCATATTTCATTTTGTTGTTCACCACGTGGCACAGCGTACAGAAGGCAGCCTAAAAATTTTTGGTGCAGGGAGGCTCCCTGGCAGGAAGAGTGAGAGAGATGGGGGTGAGTGACACCCTTTCTCATGTCTGCACTCATGTCTGCAAGGAAAAAACTGTATAATCCAAAATGCACTATTACAATGAACAGTTCATCCAACGATGATATATACCACCCATCCCCCCAGCCCACTTATAATTCAAATATCAGGAGAAGTAGCAAAACTATGATGCAGTATTCTGTGGCTATGAAAATCAGTCTGCATGCGCTCGCCACATGCGCATCAGTCACTGACTATGTTAGTGATTAAAAGCGACATGGCAGAAGAGCCGCATAAGCTCAGAGGACGTCTGTCACCTCACTGACACGACACTCATAACCTTGTTTCTTCACAGCACACTTCTGATGTGCTGTTCCTGGCTTTCCTCATTATCTTTTTAAACCTCATTGAGTGACAAGAAGGAACATCGCTATATCGCTGGTATGTGGGTGTCATGAATATAACACCAAAACTAATGCATTCAAACTCTATTTAACATTAAACTGCTGAGAAATGCCAAGCTTTTTTTTCATGCTTAAAAATAAATAAATATTGAACACTAATGATTCTATAATTGGTAATGCGAAGTTAAATACATGCAGCATAGAAACCAAGGTTTCAGATATGAAGATTCACAAGGTAACAAGATGATATTCTTTAAAATTTGGGCTGGTATCTGAAAGTGGTGTTTCTGTAGCTTAACTGGTTGAGTGAGGTGCTTGCAACGCCAAGATTATAAGTTCACAGAAAATAGACTGATGTAAACTATACCTGGATGGGTTGCAAGTTGTTTTCAGTTTGAGTACCTGTCAAATGCATTAATGTAAATGTATGAGGGGTTCAATGTTCAAATATGAAAAAGGTGAAAAGAAAAATCATGTCAGCCTTAGAGCAAGTTGATACGTATTGTGTGGACAGTAAGGCACTTAAGACTATAAAAATACATAAAAATACTGGTATAACAGGTATAACATGTAATGCATAATTAACTTACACACTGGCACAAAACCTTACAATTTATAGGTTAACATGAGAATAGGTTAACAAATTGACTAATGTTGTCTGTCTGTCTTGTCTAAAGGATATATTTCTTTATGACAGAGTTGTATAGATATATCAATGTCACTGTTCAGTTCATATCATGGTTTTGGGGCCATGGTTCTGTTCTGCTTGCTTTTGGGGGGGGGGGGTGTTGAGAGATCATAGCATAGCATTTTTTCTAAATCTATGTTTCTGTTTACAGTTATTCTTTTGGCAGACGCTTTATCCAAAGCGGCTTACAGAGCATATAATGTATACATATTTTTTCTTATCAGTACTTTGCCTTCCCTGGGATCAAACCCATGATTTTCACCGGAGTTGAGAATTTATTGACAAAATGTCACATACACACACACTTGATAAGACTAATGCAGACACAATAAAAAAGTGCCTGTGTAAAGTGTCACGACAAGGGTAGCAACAGAGGTGGAGTCGGTCGGATTCATCTGCAGGTTTTTATTGAGACAACGACGAGGCATGGTCAACAGGCAGGGTCAGAGACAGGCAAACGGGTAGAGGAAGCACCAAAGAGGAAGCAGAGAGAGCCAACAGACAGTCACGGGGCTAGGGCTCTCTCTGCTGACCTGACGTTACATAGCCCCTCCCCAAAGAGCGGCTTCCAGACGCTCCAGGTAGTCCCTATTGGGGAGGTCAGGAGACTGGAGAGAACACCAGGGTGGGACAGGAGACTGGGAGGACCACCAGGACGGAACAGGAGACCGGGAGGACCACCAGGACAGAACAGGAGACCGGGAGGACCACCAGGGAGGTGCAGGAGACCGGGAGGACCACCAGGGAGGTGCAGGAGACTGGAACGACCACCAGGGAGATGCAGGAGACTGGAACGACCACCAGGGAGATGCAGGAGACTGGAACGACCACCAGGGAGGTGCAGACGACTGAAACGACCACCAGGGTAGAGCAGCAGAGGCTGTGAGCCCAGAGAGGTTGGAAAGGCTCGAGAGCCCAGAGAGGCTAGAGGCCAGAGAGACTTGAGAGCCATGAGAGGCCAGAGAGACTTGAGAGCCATGAGAGGCCAGAGAGACTTGAGAGGCCAGAGAGACTTGAGAGGGCGGCGCAGGAGACTTGAGAGCCCGCCAGGGCGGATCAGGAGCACAGGATGCCCGCCAGGTCGGTTTAGGAGCACAGGACGCCCGCCTGGGCGGTTCAAGAGCACAGGACGCCCGTCTGGGCGGTTCAAGAGCACAGGACGCCAGCCTGGGTGGCTCAGGAGCACAGGGCGCTTCAGGAGCACAGGGCACTTGACTCAGAATGGGCGGCCATGATGGTTGCTGACTCTGGATGGGCGGCCATGACTGGTGCTGACTCTGGATGGGCGGCCATGACGGGTGCTGACTAGGGCTCGGTGGCCATCTTGTCATTCGCGATCTCTGGAGCGGCGGCCATCTTTTCATTTGCGACCTCTGAAGCGGCGGCCATCTTGTCCTTCGCGACCTCCGGGGCGACCATCTTGGGTTGTGGCTCAGGGTAGGCGGCCATTTTGTAAGTGGGTGCAGTGTCCTGCTCCTCTGCATCACCCACAGTAGTGAGCAAAAAAATGTCACATACACACAGACTTGATAAGACTAATGCAGACACAATCAAAAAGTGCCTGTGTAAAGAGTCACGACATGGGTAGTAACAGAGGCGGAGTCGGTCGGATTCATCTGCAGGTTTTTATTAAAACAACGACAAGGCATGGTCAACAGGCAGGGTCAGAGACAGGCAAATGGGTACAAGCAGGTAATCCTAAATACGTGTTCCAAAAACAGAGCGAGGGTCAGGGGCAGGCAGCAAAACATCAAAGTCCAAAAACACAATCCAAGTCCAAACACAAAGCAATCCAAAAACACAAGGGAAGAACACAGGGAAAAATGGAGAGGGCAAACCAACACTTCGCAACTTCCTGTTTGCAAAGCTAAGCTTTTATAGCTAGCAAACAGGAAGTTGAAGAGACTACCAGGGCGGAGCAAGCAACAGCAGAGACCACCAGGGTGGAACCGGCAACAGAAGCAACCACCAGGGCGGAGCAGGCGACAGCAGGGACCACCAGGGTGGAGCGGATGACAGCGGGGACCACCAGGGCGGAGCAGGCGACAGAGGGGCCACCAGCATAGAGCAGGTGACAGCGTGGACCACCAACTATTGCTGTGGCTGGACCGGGCAGTGGAACAGAGGCTCATTTGGAATGTACACAGGAGGACCAATCAAGTCTTACCTCTTTATGTTGTTACTGATAAGCTTGTCTCAGTCCCACTGGTTTAATACCGTATTATGTCTTTGTAAATGTAAAGATGTCATTGAAGCAACAAGGAAAGTGCTATAGATTTCTCAAAAAGCCTAAATATATTTGTGTTTGACAACTGAAGTTTGTAGTTGTAGTTCACTAGTAGTTCATGCTAGTGAATGCTAGGTAGTGGTTTCTAATGCTAACTAGCGCTAGCTAATATGAATATTATAATATCTATTTGAGAATTTGAAGGCAGTCATAGGTTTGATTTTGTTGCAGTTGTTATTTTTATCTTTCAGACAATTGTTTGAATAGCATGATCCACTAATCAAACTATACTCAATCTAAATAAACAATGATTTACAGCATTCAAGCCTGTCTTGCCTGGAGGATTTTACTCCAAAAATTGTTTCTTCACTGGATGCAACACTGTAAAATTAAAAGCTTAGATATAACATTTTGATAGATGAATACACATTTGTAAGATATTTAACATATTCAAGATATTTACAATTTACAAATTTAGCCTATTTCTTAAATCATTGTTATCTTTTCTGTTGTGTTAGATAGAACCTTATAATTCCAAGGTGATGCAGAGTTCTATCTGCAATTGACCTGTTCCAAAATTTCTTATTTCTAAATTAGTTCGAATTTTAATATTTCATATTTATAATACAATTGGGGTGTCTGTAACTCTGAGTAATTAAGTAATTTGTTACACTTATCAGATTTGGTATTTACACTGCAAAAACTTTAAACCTCAATATCTCAAAACTGGGCAAAAGCAGATAGTACCTTATAATTCTAAGGTAGTGATATGCATATGTGACAAATGCACCATAATGTCGTGATCATGGAGTCTGACTTAGATCTTTAAGGAAAGTGTTTTATAAAGTGAAACATTATAAAAACTATAATAGTACAAAGTAACAGTAAGAAGAAAAACAACTCAAACACAGAAAGTTTCAATACAAAAAATACAAGCTGCATATTGCTTATTTTAAGCTTCCAGAATGTCTTTGAATGCCATTATTGTAAACACAATTCTGGGTTGGTTTTGCAAACTGTGGGATGAGTCAAAATGCTTGTCTGTCGTAACCAACAGCATGCAACAGATGCCGTCTAGAAAGCTTTATTTGTTTGGAACCCCTTGTTGCTCTGATGCACTATGGTGCTTATTGTCCACTTTCATTGTTTAATTAACTGAACATAGTAGTGAGCAAAATCAGGTGTTGTGTGAAACAACCAAATAACAAAAATGTCATTTTTTTTCCATTCAACTCCAGTTAAATCACTCAAACGCAATGTGCTGCTAAGCTCTCCTGCACAGTTTGATATTATATTAGCATTACAAAGGCTTTCCCACCGTCTGTGACACAGCTGCAGGGAGAGGGGAAACCATTCGCTTTTCATAGAATTTGATGCAGGATTGAGAGAGCAGGAATATCTGTATTTCTGAGTGTCTGTATGCTACACAACAGAGGGTCTAGTCTCCATGCAATTGTTGCAACATTCTGTAATTCCCTGAAAGCAACCATGGGGGCAGATAATCAGTCCAAGCTGGCAAAGACAATCCTTTGTAAAAATCATTAAAGATGGTTCACAACTGGAAAAAAAATGTTTTCTGCATATTGTCAGTGTATGTGCATTTCCTTCAACGTATAGTTAGGAAGGTGAGATTTACTTGCCGCTGATTCTAAATACAGAATAATAGACTTGGCGCCTCCAAATATGTCTATACTACAGCCTGTTGTCACTAGCCTCTGGTTCTGTGCCAATCGCCTGCTTGTCAGAGCGAGCTGTCACAAAGAAGCTGGCAGCCCTGGGAAACGCTGCTGATGGTGTGTGATAATGCAGGCCTTGCCCTCAGTCCGGACAGATACTTTGACCGCCTCGGAAAAAAGCCTCAGTCAAAAACAGCCTTTACTGCCCCACACATGCAAAATCTGCAATGGAACAGTTTGTGAGCATGGTGTTAGCAATGTTACAATTTATGTTTATTGTTTACTGAATGGAAGCAAATCATTATAACCTGTTTAAATGTTGACCCTTTTCAAGCACAGGCAAAATCTAATTTTTCCCCCTTTTGTGTTGATTTTTATGGAAAATGGATTGAAATTAAAACCTTGTTAAACCTAGCCTCTTATATAACCATCACTAACCACTAGCTGATTAGCATTATCAGATTAGCTAAAATATAAACTATGATTGGCAGCATTTAAACACTTTCTGCAGAGTTTGCTGGGCACAGTTAATTTGATTATCAATTTAGCCATGAGAATATGAGAAAAAAAGTCACATATCAATTTGTTCAGATTAATGAATGGCTAATGAAAAAGTAGTTTAGCTAAGCAAAATCATGCTGTTAAGCCTGAGAAGCGACTGAGAATTTAAAAATCTTATACAATAATATTATTTTACCAGTGTAAAATGTTATCCTTCCAAGTTCCATCTCTCTTACATAGCTGGAACAGCATGTCTTGCTTAATATCATACCCATCATCTATCATGTAAATTGACTAAATACCACATGGACTCAAAAGTACAAACTCTTATAGCCTGAATACATTACCCTCTCATAGACCACTGACAGAGGTATGAGTCCTCACATACAACAACTGTTTTCTGCAAGTTATTTAAATAGTCTGAATGTGTTGTAGTATCATTAGATCAATTGAACTCCTTGTATCCATTACCATCCTATAATGAACAGTAAAAAACATGTATTCTTTGTTGTTCATTGTTGCAATTTTACTGTTACTTTTTTATTTTGAAACAATGTAATATTGTAAAATTGCTATATAAATAATTATAAACTGTATATTAGAAAATTCTTTAATTAAAAATCTTAGACAATTATATTGGCTTCCATTACATTATAATAATAAATAGATTTTTTGTAATTAGGCAAGTAATAATTGCAATTTCTAATGTCAGATAAAAGTTAGCTATATAGTATTTTTCATAAATTGGCACCTTAATTTGCTCTATGAATTAAAAATCGAAACAAAAATCTAAAAAACTAATTACGTGGACTACAGTATTTCAATTTACAATCGTATTTCTGCTTTTTCAAAGCATAGAACAAACATTCTATCAGTAAAACTCAGTTGGGTCTGAGGAGTCAGTCAAGTTACCAACTAAAAAGTCAAAAATATTTTTGATTTCTTTATGAATTGCTGCTAAACTGTGATTTAATGTTTACTAGTCATTTTAGTTTAGTAAGTAGTAAAGTAAACCACAAACATTGGCAATAGGACTGTCCATTTTTGTTGGTTTAAATATGTATTTGAATATGACATGAAATATCTGTATTGTAATTCTAAATAAACTATTCAGGTTTTTTACAGTCATCTATTCATTTTTCACACATCAATTAATCTATATCATTTTTACAGTCAACAGTAGCGGACGCTCTAAATGTGGTGTAGAAAGGCCCAAATCAAGCGAATAAGCCTAGAGGTTACCCTGTTTCAAAAACAAAACCCAAAGCACAGAACGGCCAGCCTGAGCGGACAAATATATTGGGTTCTATGCTGTAGCTGGTAAAGTAACAAATCCAGTCTCTCCGTTTGTCACCAGCGGGAGCCATCTCCCGAATGCCATCGCCCCACGCAGCTGACGACCATTACCTAAACAAAAAAGACGCTATTTATACTCTCTGCTTGATTAATTCTGTGCTATGTCTACTTTTGCCATGCTGAACTACTCTTTTCGGGTTTTCCTGTTGCTATATTCCGTTTCCGTTACCTTATTTGTACCCTGTTACCCGTTTGCTTGCTGCCTGCCTTTTTAACCCTTTGCTATGTCTTTGGATTACTCTGTTGTCTGCCGCCTGCCCCAAACTCTTGCCTGGACTGTGTTTTGCTCTTCTGGTTTGCCCACCTTATTGTTGTTTGCTGTTGCCTGATCTCTGCCTGTTTGACTACGATTTAAATAAACTACTGCACATGGATCCTCTGAGTCCTGAGTCATCGTTACACCGTTAAAGATAAGGTAGTTTGCTAACCTTACAAATAACAGTTTGCAAAAGCACAGTGCAATGCAAAGCAGTTCTCATACATCTCTCTTTTAACATAATTTAAACATTTCTTGTTAAATTAGCAGTTTCACATCAAGTAAAAGCATCTTTAACAGCACTGAGATCTGGAGTGTCTGAACTGAGTTATTGGTTCCTCACTGGTTGTATGCCATCGTCCATCGCCGATGCCTGACAGACATCACAATGCTGAGACAGCATCTCGATCCATCGCCCCGCCCTCATTCCCCCCACAATCCACATCATTCCAATACTCTGTTCAGAAAAAAAAGACAGGTTATACAGAAACCCTAAAGGCAATAAATATGAGATGGGCGGAATATATTATATTGCATTATATTTCAAATTGCTGGCGATCACATGGGCTTTGTTACTATATACTGTGATATAATTCAAGTCCCGATTTTGTTTCCTTTTGTCACATTACTAAATCAAGATGTTGACATGTAAATATGCTGCGGGGCTCCTAGATATTCAAATATATCCGAATACATTGCTTGATATTCAATATCCAATCAAATGTGATTTTTCCTACTAGGAATGCTGACATTAGGGGCCTTCAAACAATAGAGCCCTTCACACTTCCATTGCTTGGGTCCTAAATATTGTCTATAACATAGTTAAATGTCCATTGTGCATTGTTCTAAGTAATAATTCAGTATTTAGTCCATTTTATGTGGGACTTCCTGCTGTCAGTTGGTGGCGCTATGACTGTGACTCGCAACAGCTACATCGTTGTGAACAGCCCCCATGACCAAACATACAGCTTAAAATGGTTTGCAGAAAGTGTTGCATCTGATTAGTGCAATTTTGGACCTGTAAAAGTGTTACATTTCCAGGTGTTTATTAGTTATGTAACAATCCCTGCTGTGGAAGAAGAGATGCTGCATAAGAGAGCTGGGGAGAAGTACAACTGCTAATTGTAATGCTCTTTCATGGTACTGAAGCAGCTGGCTTCATTTACGCAGAGTGCATTCAAGATGATGGGGGCAGGGGAGGATTCCAGTGTATTTGAGAGCAGAACAGGGGGCAGCAAGAAAACAAAAGGTTGCACAATACTGAGGTCTGCCCACCTCGTGTATCACATTGAAATGAAACACACAAACATTTTTCAGAACGCAAAAAAGAAAATGTACCATCATAGTCAAGCTTTATAAAATAAGATATTTCACTCAGTCAACAAACAAGAAAAGTTCATAATTTAATATGGCTCCAAAACATTTGTGGAATTTAGTCAAAGTAAAAGAAGAACATGAAAACTTGTCATTTTTGACCAATAGGTGATGATGAATAACGAACAAGAGGCAGAGTTGACTTGACCAACGTTGGTATCATAGGGCGCTACATAAGCAAAGTAGTCTAAAAAGGATCTATCAAAATGTAAACATTTTGTCATTTCAAGCATATCAGGCAGACACTGCAATTTTTTTTGAAAAAGTAGGTTGTTTAGAAAAAAATGGCAGAATAAATTTCATAATGAAAAATTACATCAAATGGTCCATTCGGTATGAACCGAGGAATCAGATGATTTTGGAATCAAAAGTTATGAGCATAAATATGAGTAAAAGGTTATAGCTGTTGGTAACACTAACAGTTTGAGTTTTGAGATTGAGATTCCAAAACTGGTTCAGTAACATTTAAGAATGTGCTTATATTCAAAGTGAAAATAGAAGAAGAAATTGAGCTGCAATGAGAAATTATGGGGTCAAGCCAAAAAACACAAAGTAAAATATTTGTTAACCTAACTGATGATGAAGAAAAGCTTTTAATTAATCGAAAAAGTAGGTTTTAAGAAAAAAAATTGAAAAAAATCAGGCCACCTTAAGAGTCAGAAACTCCAACTCAAACAGAGCTGAAGATAACCCCCATAAAACTATAGAAAGGTCCCTAGAGGGTACCCACTTGTGACTTTTTGTCTGGCACCACACAGAAAATGGACACCCACTGTGAGCAGTTGTGGCCTACGGGTTAGTGAGATGGGTTTGTAATCAGGTTGTTGTTGCTTCGATTCCAGTGCCAGCAGGTAGCAACTGAAGTGCCCTTCAGCAAGGCTAAGGTAAGGTTACCCTGATTGCTTTGAGTAAACCCTGAGTGTGTGTTTACAACTTGCAGTGTGTTCACTCCTCATTAGAGATGGATTTAAATGCAGAGGTCACATTTCGGTTTTGAGTATCCATAACGGACAAATACATGTCACTTTCACTTTGCAGTTTATGTGCCAGGAGAGACAAGGACCCTTTCACTGACCACAGACTAGGCAACAATTAAGAACCGCACCCTAGCCCATG
This sequence comes from Yasuhikotakia modesta, assembly GCA_036877545.1. Taxonomy (NCBI): domain Eukaryota; kingdom Metazoa; phylum Chordata; class Actinopteri; order Cypriniformes; family Botiidae; genus Yasuhikotakia; species Yasuhikotakia modesta. Next base: position 5,756 of record JBAJNP010009914.1, on the reverse strand, counting down.
AGAGAGCATCCATTGTGACAATTCTGTGATTAAAATGACACTCAAGGTGATAAACTGGATCTGAGCCAAACAGAAAGAATTTGAAGCCTTGGTGCATGACCCTTACTGAGATTCTTACCCTAGGATAAAACCCATTTTTCCTTAGTCCAGAGTGGGACCCAAGGTAAGACACTAGGGTCTGAGCCACATAGAAAGGGTACAAAGCCCTCTGTGTGTATCCCTACCAATCCTTACAAGGGTTTGTGCAATCAGAACTACATTTGTCTCTTATGCATACTTTTAGGAAACTTTAAAATATCTGCTGTAAAAGCAGATCTGTCATGTGAGAGGGAATGTGATCTACAGCCCCTTTTGCAAAGAGTCTCTAGTTTCCCAGCCAACACTAAATGCTGTTCTTCTACTACTGTTGTCTGCAAAACACTGTTCAAGCAAAGAGGACAGGAGGCAAGCATAATTCTTTCTTTTCTGTACCATCTACTGTACTTAACAGCTCTCAGTAATGAACTAGGCAGTGAGACCCGACCTGCAAGGTACAGCTGCCCGGCTGAGTGAGGCGGAAGTAGAGGGTCCTCAGAGAAAGCAGTTTACACTGAGTGTTGTCAACTTTCTGCTTTTTTACCCTTATGACATGACTAACATACACACAAATTGGCTCTGATGCTGATGCTGTTCTGTGCACGTGTATTTTAACGGTTTTGTGGCATATAGCATCACATGACCTTGACCTGTATAAATAAGCCTGATTTTACACATGCTCAGACTTGGGCACTCCTGAAGCACATTCCCTAAAGCAGCAAGCTTGATGCAGTGTTGAGTTCCCTCGAAAGGAAACTGACAAATACAAAAAGGGTCTTTTCCCCTTCAGTCTTTCAACCCCTAATAATTCACTCTTCTTCATAATTCAAACCTGGATTAAAAGAAGGAAAGTTCATGCAGTGCATGCTCACAAATTGCATGTCAAGATTTGTTTCTGAGTTTTACATCGGTGACTAAACTCTTTGTGTCTATAACTGATTATGATGTGATCTTATCTTTGATGAATTTGTCATCTGTTTTGCAGATTATCAGTGAACAATGCGAAGCCTTTTGACAATACATTAGGAGAAAAAAACTCTTCATCTTACATATGAGGAATTCCAGCATTATGGATTTGATGTGACAATTTCAGTCAATACTTGAAATATAAATGCATTTATCGACAATATATCAAACCATGCTTATATTTTCCTAAACCCAAAAACATAAATTCCCGACAGAAAAAATAGTTCTATACATGCTTTCTGTTTTAGATTAGGCAAATTAATTATGGACGTGACAGTATAAGCAAGCAAGTTTTTGGGAGACAATAATTTGCAGGAATTCTGTCTCTACACAACATAAATTGTTTTATTTTAATTTTCTTGTTTAAATTTGAGGATATTACATGCTGAACAACAGGTTACAGATGTGACAGCAGCAATTACCAGACTATGAAAAAAAAATGTAAAAACTTTAACAGAAACCTTGCTCGGGTATTTCAAAAACCAAATACTGATATCCGAGATATTAGCATGGCAAGACTGCACAGGTTTTAATATTAATTTAGCTAATACTAATTTTAATATTAATTTCAATAAATGATATGGCAAATTTTCTAAGAAGTGGTGGAGTTGTAAAACGAAATTAAGGGGGAGTGTGTGGGCAGTTTCTGTCTTTTAAGGCACACTACTGTTTCCCACTTGCAAAGGGACAAGTGCACATCCAAATTATTACAATTTAAGTGATTGTAAGAATATTCAAAATACATACGTGACTCATACAGTCTTAAGTTAACATTGGTGTCGAGTTGCATGATGGTCACACTTGCAGAATTATGTGGTAAGCATCAAAAAATACCAAGCGCTTATAGTTACGGTATAGTTTAATCCCATAATCAGCCATAATCAAGTGAATCTGTAGGGTACACTGTGCACAAGTTTGAGTATGAGTAAGTATGAGGCAAAATTCTTGCATTACGCTATATTGCAAAACAAAAACTTAATTATACTGCAGATTGATCACAGTATTGTACTAGCCAAGATGAATTGTCAATCATGACAAACATGGACATATGTTTCTTCTGTATGTGAAGTTGCAAGTTATTAGGGGTTCAAGAGCTGAATCTAGGGCTGCAACTAATGATTATTTTCATAAACGATTAATCTGACGACAATTTCTCACAATTTTTAAATATATATATAGTCACTGATCAAGAGTCACTGATCAAGCTTTTAAATGCATTAAACCGCGTCAGTGTTTCTTTAAGAAATGAAGAAAAACAACAACATATATTTATAAAGGTTCATATATACTTCAGATAAGTTTAATTCAAATGTGTCATTATCTGCTGTTTCTGTACACTTGCAGTTTTATGCAGTTTAGAGTGTGCGCAGTTAACATAGCGAAAGTGATCTAGTTATTATAGTTGCGCACTTCATGACAAGTTTGATAATGGCGTTTTGGCAAAAAGACGCTTATTTAAAGTAAGAGAATACATGTGCAGCAACAGCGGAGAAACACGCGCAACTCAAATGCACGAGAGCGGCGCTTTCATTACATTCTGTGAGGAAAGTTATAACACGCAAACTTTGTAAAGCGGCGCTTCCGTGACGCGACAGTGATGCGCGCCCCGCGGAAGCATGTGCGCGTGACCGATGAAGGAGAAACATCAGAGCGGTAAGTTTCATCAGAGCGGTTCAAGTTTCAATAACTAGATCGCTTCCGCTATATTAACTACACACACTGTAAGCTCACATGAGCAGCATTAACCTGCAAACATACAGAAATAAAGCAGATAATAACAAATGTCAATGAAACGTACCGCTCTGATGTTTCTCTAATGCGGTGCGCGCAACACTATCGCGTCACAGAAGCGCCGCTTTACAAAGTTTGCGTGTTATAACTTTCCTCACAGGATGTAATGAAAGCGCCGCTCTCGTGCATTAGAGGATTGAGTCGCGCGTGTTTCTCCGCTGTTGCTGCACATGTATTCTCCGCCATACTTTAAAAGAGCGTCTTTTTGCCGAAACGCCATTATCAAACTTGTGCACAACTGCGCATGTCAACTAATCGATAATGAGATTCGTTGACAACGAATTTCATTATCGATTATCATCGGATTTTATCGATTAATTGTTTCAGCCCTAGCTGAATCCCTTTTGTAATTGTTAGAATTTTTTTCTTCTGCCCTAAAACGAAATGGCTCATAACTCCTAGACCGTTTGTCCCAGATTCCATTTTTCCACCATTTTGAATTTTGTCAAAAACCTAGTGAACTAGTCCTAGGTTTATCGCCTGATCGTAACCAAACCATTGCAGAAATGTTCTATAGGGATTGGATTTTAATAATTATCAAAAAAAGTTGAAATTTTGATTCACGGCCGCTAAGGGGCCCCAAAATATACGAAGGGGGCGGGGCCACATTCACTAAAATGGTCACGTGAGAACAAAATGAGTTATCTTTACCACTCTCGGTACACTATCGACGAATTGCGACGAATGGACTCTAGGTGGTGCTATTACTTGAAAAAACATGAAAACAGTTGTATCTACATGACTGTTTGTCCGATCGACTTGAGATTTGGCAGGCAGCATCTTGGTTCAAGGGGGCAAGTCTATGAGCACATTGTCATGCCTTGAAAAACATGGCCGCCATTGTCCAATGAAATTTGAGCACCTATTAGACAAGGTTAACAGAGTCTGATCGGAACGAAACTCGGTGGACATGTTCGACTAATGGTCCTAGAGTTCTGTAAGAATTTTGAATGAAATCAGCCACTAGTTGGCGCTAACGAGCATTACACCTTTGTAATCACATGGTGTTTCACACATCTACACAATTTGCATATCGTTTAATAGATGTCCTCATGCTTAACAACTTTGCCTCAAGAACCATTGCTGTCAATCAAATCATTCATTAAATATTCGTGATTATATGAAAAACCTACTTTTGTGAACTAGTCCTAGGTTTTTCAGTGCAGTACAACTGATTCTCTGGGAAATTCTCTGGACACCCAAGAACAATAATTATCAAAAAAAGTTGAACTTTACTCTTTCAAAAGCTATAACAGGTTAGTTTCTAAATGGGCGTGGCAAACAATCTCAAAGCTAATAAATCCTAAACAAAAACAGAGAACTTAACAAAATTCAGCCAGCAAATGCAGCATATGACTCTAAATAAGCATGCCAACTTTTATGGAGATCGGACAATAGGTGGCGCTATATCTGTCAAAAAACCTTTAAAAACATATGTTTTCTATAGTGAACTGCCTGTATTGGCAGCCAAAAGAACCATATCATTCTAAATATCATACCATATCATATACTACATTTTCTGTCATATAAATTTTTTCGTCATTTCATTTTTTTGGCTTGAACCCCGGTAATCGCTGCTTGCAGCTATATTTTGTATTTATATTTATTAAAGGTCCTTGGACATGCCGATCTGGTGGTAAGATTCTTCAGTGGAGTAGGCATGTTTTATGAAGCCAGGAGGAGCTGACTCTCTTGGCACCATGCACACCAGCGCTGCATCCTCCATTTTAATTTGAGGTTTCTTTGAATATTAAACTAGAACTAGAAATGGACCATGTTACACCAGAATCTTTGCATATCTTTAACAGGACTAGTTAAGTCTCTCCTGTTTCATAAGTTCAAATTTGTTGTTATTTGGAGTGCCTTTTTTATTCATTTTTGGATGTAGCCATTTTTATTTATTTGCAGTGTCACTTTTTGTTTCAGTTTGAATGCATGTCTTTAATTTAGCCAATATTTATTAATATTAATTTTATATATATATTCACATTTTCATGATTCAATACTTTTTTTTGTGTTTGTTTGTTTTTTTTAGTAAAGTTCTATTTTAAATGGAATGTTATGTTTTTTTTAATCCAGTATTTATTTTCAAAACGTTTGGTTAATTAATCAGTTATTGACAAGCACAGTCCAATCTAGCTATCTGTATCAGTAAAATTCAATACTGGTCGACCGCTAATAAAAAGGGCTTGCAAGCAGAGAGTACTCATACAATTATACAGATACATACACCCTCACATACATACATACACACACACACACAGATAGAAAGGTGGACTAGATGAAGATGGGGACCATTGTATTATTTACTTTTCGTACATGCAACGTTTTTAATTTACTAAGACATGCCTTGACTCATTTCTCTCTTAAAAGAATCTATTGACAGAATTTCCATGACAAAGGTTTGTTGTTTTTTCTGAATTTTAAACATTTTAAATTGGCATACGAATATTTGAGAGCAATCTTGTAATTGTGTTTACTAAGTGTCAAACTTTTAGTGTTTAGTGCACCAGTGACTCAGCACCAATGACCAGAGAAATATTGCACATAACTCAGAATACAAGTACTGCAGTAAGAGTTTATAAATAAATAAATCAGCAGTTGTTGTTATAGAGTCTTACAGCAGCAGGAAGGAAAGGCCGATGAAATCTCTCCTTCACACACTGAGGGTGGAGCAGTCTGTCACTGAAGCTGCTCTCCAGAGCTGACAGAACGTCCTGCGTTCTGGGACTCACGGTGGGACTCGTGATCCAGCATAGATGACAGTTTTGTCAGGACCCTTCTGTCACCAACCTCCTGCACTGAGTCCAGGTGCAGCCTGCCCTGACCCTTCCTGTAAAGTGCATCTGTGTTGTGAGACCAGTCCAGTTTGTGGTTTAGGTGAACACCCAGGTACTTATATGAGTCCACTCTCTCAATGTCCA
>JBAJNP010009913.1:0-17274 GCA_036877545.1 Yasuhikotakia modesta | reverse complement strand
GTTTGCACATGTTCTGCAGTTTTTAAATATCTAAACAATGCAAAAAATGACAGGATTTTTTCTTTTGGACTGATGTTTTTTGACATGCCCAGCATTATTAACTTCACAAAACATGCAAGAAAGTTAGAAATGTTGTACACAATTATGGTGTAAAACACATGAGAATTTAGTCGAGTTATTTTCAGTTTTTTATCATATAATCACACGCATGTATCCGCCGCAGAGACTCTGATCATTTCAGTTCGCCATCTGCTTCATTAACACCAGTTGTTTTCTTTTAAAATCTCTGTAATTGTTCAGACGTATGAGCTGAAGTGTTCAGTCGAGTCCCATCGGATGTTGTTGTTGCTGCTTTACTAAAATCATTTAAAGTTGTTTGTTTGAAGTTGTTTCTTGTGCTGTTAAGTAGATTTGGCACTGAGGGAAAATTTTGTCACAATTCCTGCTGATGAATGAGTTTATTGTTTTATTCTTTCATGGGAGAAGCGTAATACATTGTGAACAGATTGAAATGATGATTTGAGTGTAAATGGGTTTCTCATATAAGACGCTGTGGTAGGAGTTGACGTGTCTGGAGAGTTTAGTGCCAGATTACTTCAACAAAGACTCTTTGTTTTTATTCTTTTACTTTTGACCTGTGAACATTTTGCTAAATAAAATCTCGTAACACGCTTGTCACACTCCTACTTATTTACAGAGAAGTTGGTGTAAAAACTGAACTCAAATCACACAAGCATTTTGTCTTTTGTCATGCCGGTTGGCAGAGTCGTTATAGTTTTATTGTTAGTTTTGTCGTTTTATTAATATTTTGAATTACGTCTATAGATATTAGTGTTAGCTTATATTTTAGCAGTTTGTTTATTTTTATTTCGATATAGTTTAGTTTTTGAGTTAAGTAATAATTTTGGTGCCTCCGGTTATTATATTAATATTTCAGTTTATTGCTCAGGCAACGTGTCTGAGATTCTTAACATCCTGTCATTTTAAATTCTGTTTTTAACGTTCATGTTTAGAGGGTCTGAGACAAGGATTGCATCTTAAAAGTTGCACAAATAATTAATAAAGCATGATAAAATGTTTCCAGACTGTTTTAATAGAACCTTCATTATACCAAAAAGAAAAAATAGATTCATTTTAATAAAAATCAAGCCCTGGGCTATAAAAGTATCTGCAGTTAAAGAAAGACCCGTTTATAAAGATTTGATATGGTTTTATCTGTTGTGTTTGTATGATTTATATATTTTGGGAGTTTTTGCAGTTGTGGTTTAATTTATTGGTTTAATGCTGCCTGTTTCTTTCACTTTGAGAAAATCTCTTCAATGCAAATGTGTTGGGATGCAGAAGCGATTATTTTCTCAGCAGGAAGTCGCGTTTCTGACCTCACCGCTCTCAATTTACCTGTCATATTCGCTCATTTGAATTCCATAGGTAGCGCGTATAGCAGACAAGCCCCAGTCCAGTTCACACGGCAGTAACTTGGGCTGAGGTACGGCGTTCATACGGCCTGTTTTTGTTATAGTTACCATTTGGAAATGGTTAATGTGAGCGTTCTGTGAAGGTTGATGATGTTTATTGGCCTGACACAGCCGTGATATTTCAATTTCACATGGATTTCGAGGCACAGAGACGTTTAACAGAGACTTAATATAGTTGCATGAAAGCAGCGTAACGCATTTAATGCATCTTCGGGGGTTTTGTTTCAGCAATTGTTCTGGGATCAGAAAGTGACAAAGATGACGTTAATGTTCCTGGCTCATTTCAACAGGGTGGGAAAAGTGAAATCAAACGGGGTAAAACTAATTATCAATATAATAATCAACCACTACAGGCTGAAAATGCAGCGTGAGGATAATTTTCTGATAATTTTCAAAGTAAAATTGGATGTTTTAACACGTCTTTTAAAATGGTTAAAAAAGTGTTTCTGTTACATTGACCGATACAGAATAGAAACTTCATGGTAGTTGTTTTAAGACTTCTGCATGTAAATGAGTTATGATTGGCTAATTTGACAGCATACCTCACACATTATAATTATTATATCAACACCACTGTGAACTCTAAACATGTCATTTTTTTGTAGCTCAGTGATCCAGGCAGAATGAGAAACCATCTTTGTTTTGTGAACTTTTGTGACCGTTTTCTAAGTATTCAAAATCTTTTATCTTGTTTTCCCTGTCGTGGCCCGTTTAAGAGGTTCCCCAGAGGCAGCGTTTAGACAATAAACTGTTATCAACACAATCCTGGTGAGAAGCCAAGTTAATTTGGTTCAAAGTAAAAAGACAGTTCTTTAATTTCCGGGTCCTTTCCTCCTTTGAACACCTGGCTGACTGGGGGCCAGTTAATTGGTGTGTGGGGCTGTAAGAGATGTGTGTGTTTTGCACCGGGGGAGTGTGTGGAGCTACACCGGCCCTGACAGATGAGTCTGGCTGCAGAATGAAGAGAGTGAGCAGCATGTTGAATCAGCCTCAGCCCAACATGTGACGCTTGTGTTCCAACAGGTTCTGTTGTTTTGTTGGTTCTCTTCAGCCGTATCTCTGAACAGCGGCGGGTTGGACAGGCTGTTGAGAGGCGATGTGCGGATTCTCAAGGGCTGTGTGGATTTTATTATGATCATTTGATGAGTGTTTGGTGGAGACGTTTTAGCTTAACATGCATGTATATTTATTCTCCACCCCTCTGGCCAGCTAGTGCACCATTGGCTACACCAAACGCAACCGAGTCACCTGACTGGAACGGACAACAAGATTGGTCAACTAAACCCTGAGCCATTGGTTGAGCCAATAGCAAATGAAGAGAGTGTTTAAGACCAGTCATTACTTTTTTGGTGCTTTAGTGGCTCAAAGATCAAATTTAAATTACAAGTATCTTCAAGTGCCACATAAGTGCAATGACTCATATATGCCTTGAAAAAGAAAATCTCACTGATAAACACACAGTTACTCACAGTTGCCTTTGTGTTTATAAAGTAATTACCATTGTGGAGCCTTAATTGTCTTCATTTTACTAAATGTGTCTCAGATTTGCTGTTGTTCTCTGTACTTATCCTCAGGGGCTTGGCAGCCTATCCGATTATAGCGCTTCCGTTCCTGAGTGCTCTTTGTAGTCGACACGCTGTCCCTGTCTTTTATTTCTTGTCTGATGCTTGCCTGCTGGGTTATCGCAGTAGCCAGTTGTCAGGGATAGCCAGACGCTCACACGCTGTCCTTTGTTTGGCTCTTTTGGTGTATCTGTGTGCGCTGCCAGCGGCCGGTCTGTCTCAGAGAGGAACGCAGTGTTGAGAGTTATCTGAGACAGCAGACACCACCAGCGTTCCTCTGTGGGTTTTGTTCCTTTCAGTGGAGATGGAGATGTTTGGAGGAGCTTTTGTGACACAGCCAGAACTTTAACTTCTCCAACATGCGGTTCTGCTCCGTTCAGTTTTAGAACCCGGTTTATGGGCCTGATTAATGCAGTAAATTGCCAAACTGCTTCGTCTACCTCAGAATTAGACTTGATAATGTTGTAATCTTTTAGCTTGCAAATGTAAGACAGTTGTGATTCGCTACAAGCAAGTGTAAATCACTCGCACCAGCAACAACAAGCTGTCAGCGTCTGATTTTTGCGCCGCTTGTAGACGATGTTGTTGATTTAAGTGGAAGATTTTGTGCCGTTGTGTTGCTCACTTTAGGTGTCATTTGAGTCTCAAATAAACTCTGTTTCATTTAGATTTCATGCAGGTACATCCACAGGAAAAATGTTAGACTTGCGTTAACTAAACTAGGCTGCTTTATCCTAGTCGGTGTTGGTCAAGCCAGACTTTTGATAACAATGAGAGAATTTTTACAAAACGTTAGCCAACATTCTGAGAACATTTCTTGTTAGCTGAGGTATTGCTGTGTTGGTCAACCCACGTGATGTATGTGATAAATCAGGTTGACCAGGTATGATGTTAATCTTGTGCATCATATGGTGTTTGGATGCTTGACTCAACCTTTTAAACCTCAGAGGCTTCTGAGAGCTCCACTAACTCCTAACAGCACCAACACCAGCAGAATTATCACTTACAGTTCATTAGATCAAGCTAATGTTGAGTCTCCTCTGAACCTGCTCAGATCCCAGCAGATCTTCTCTCTGCTTCAGTTTCTGTCTCATTGTGTTTCCTCTGAAGGCTGAGAGCTCTCTGGCCACACACAATCTCTGCATGTGAGGTCACAGCCGCTGGTGGCTGTTTTTCTGCGGTCAAGTGCGGCTGTATTAGCTGTAATGTGCCGTGTGTTCAGCAGGTCACCGTGACTTTATCTCTGAGGAAAATGGAGGCAGAAAATGTCTGAGAGTTTGTGAACAAAAATCTGTTATTGAGCAAGAATGACAGACCAGCAATCCTCACAATCTCCTTACCCTAATTCTGAACCCTAACCGTACGTTTATATTAATGATTTATAATTTAATTCACAGAAAAATGTCTTTAAATCTGAAAACTAGTGAAGGATGAAAAGTTACCTGCAATTTCCTGTTTTAAACACAGATGGCAACAGAGAGGCAGCAGTTACAGATTCACAGTTTAATAACTCGTAGTTCTATCTGTAAAATCCATCAGTAAATTAAGATGTATTTCATAAGAAGTTATCAGCAAAGTTTCTGCCTGTGGCTTTATTGTTTCAAGCCAAACTGTCTTTTTTGGCAAAACTTGTGAAAGTTCATGTATGGGGGTGTATTTCAGAGCGACTGCATTTGAGTTCTGTTTCAGTTTGTGTGTTTGCGTTCCTATTTTCTCATCAAACGCTGAGTGAATCACTCAGAGAGTTTGTGGCTGATGTTCACTGTATAATTATCTTCTGTTTAATTGGGCTGCTGCGAGCGCTGCTGTTGCCCCCCTTTGTCTCAGAATCAAATAATCTGACCCTCATTATGTTCTTTAAAGACTGGCTGGTTTGCACACGGATCTGATAACAGTTTTTAAAATGGATATTTCATGCACCGATTCTTTTCTTTCTTTGTTGTTTTGTGTCTTCTGCGTGATTTCTGTCAAGTGACTCTGTTGGCCTCAAGCAATTAATTGTCTTTTTTCATCTAAAAGTCTCCATTAGTGCTTAAAAGATGGCTTTTAGAACTGTTAAGCAGTTTTCTTACAAGAAACAAATACTGTCATCGTTTAATAATCTTAATGTCTTATAGTGAATGTCTAAGCTTTTCTATTATATTGTTTTATATGTCATGTAATACAGTCATACAGCTGTTAGCTCATCTTAAAAATATCAGATTTAATTCTGTACATTTCATGTGCACGTATCTCATATGATAGATTTGTGGAAACTGAAATTAAAATTGCAGTAGACTGACATTTATTTAATTCTCTAGAGTTTCTGCCTGAGAGATTTACAATCTCATTCGTGTTTTGTGCTTTAAATAAGACCTGATCAGTGATCAGTCTGTAGAACGACACGTTATTTTCAGTTTTTGTGTCTACCGGTCCTTTGAAACGAAATGTACGCTAAAGTTTTGTATCAAAATCTCTATGCCTCCTTTTTCATTCACGGTTCTGTTTCGTAACGGTCACCTTTCAAAAGCATAAATGGAAATTCTAGCGTCGCATTAAAACACAGCCGAGTCGATTTCTTTTGGTGAAATAGACCCACGGGCCCTAATGCCTTTCAGTCCAGCTTTCAAGCGAAATTTAAATGAGAAACAGAAAAGTCTCAAAAGAGTGTTTTCCATTTCTAGAAATTGAAATGGTTTTTAGATGGAAGCAATCTTTATTCCGGCCTATAGGAAACCTGCCGTCAGACCCGCAACCCTGCGTACAATTTACAGTAAATTACAGCATGTGTAATTTTCTTTACTTTAGGAGACACTCAGCCGTTACTGTGTGCAATCGTGAGATATTAACGTAAAATAGAAGCTTGTGTTTTCTGCTCAACTTTTGTGAGTTTGCTCTGTGCCGTACGCTTCAGCTAACTAGCTAGAAAACTGTTTAGTGTTTCTATGAACCTTGTCGAGTTCACCAGATTAGGTCTGACAAGATTTGTTGATGCAAAAAATTACACTGTTGATCAAATAAGCAAGTAATAGAGACATCAATCAGCCCTCGGGCGGCTCGACATTTCTCCATACTTCAGCTGTTTTCACCCATTTCTATAATGGAAGAGTTCAGTTTTGATGAATTGTGTTTGTGACTCTATACTGTCGTCTCACAGATGAGGATTTCAGTTTTGCTCTAGTGTAATTATTCTGTGTGCAGATTTACAGTCATTCATTCAGTTTGTGTCTTTTATAGTTCATAATTTAACCAGAGGTTTCATTAAAATAATGTCTCAGGTTGTTGTGTCTGTGTTTGACACACTGTAATGTGTCAGACAATTTAAAATATTTGTAATATTTACTAGTTTAATAATACACACACACACACACACACACACACACACTGTGATTTGATTTATCACAGTGAGACACAGATTGACACACACCTGTCACTGAAAAGGACTCCGCTACAGTGTTTTAGTGCTCGGTGTGTGTGCATGTGTGCGTGTGTGTGTGTGCATGTGTGCGTGTGTGTGTGTGCATGTGTGCGGTGTGCATGTGTGTGTGCGTGATCTGAGCACCTGAGAACACCTCGACTGAATGTGAATTTTTCATAAGTCTTCGTAGCAGCCGTGACAGCTGACTGTGACGGAGAGTTCGCTGTCTGAGGCCAGATCTTCCATTACCTCCATCTGTGAATGAAATTCTCTTTTCATTAGTCTGAAGCTTTGTCCTTGATTGACAGAGGATGACATTTCAAAGGATGGCAAAATTTGATTTCATATTTTCCTGTATTTGCTACAGTGGCATCGCAAAACCGTCCTGAAACGCATTATAGAGCGGCACTCAGACAGGATTCAGTCAGAAACTGGCTGGTTTTGGAGCAGCACGTGTGTGTGTGTGTGTGTGTGTGTGTGTGTGTGTGTGTGTGTGTGTGACATATTGAAACCTGTGACAGCAGCTGGTTTGTATCTGTGGTGTGAGTGATGTGTCTGTGGCAGGCAGGGGGAACAGGTGGGGGGTCAGAGGTAATTACCCCGTCAAGGTCGGGGCGGACAGAGAGATGAGGTGATGGGCAGGAGGTGTGTGTGGCTGTCGGAGGGACAGGTGACAAAAGATACAGAACCGTCATCAACTTCTGTAAAGTTACAGGACATGAAAACTTTCTAACACATTATTTATGCTTCATATAGTGCAAAAATCTGCCAATCTAACTAAATATGATCTAGATAATTAATATAAACAACTTAAAGATCATTTTATTATTTCTAACAGATTATTTCTTTCTATTGTTTTTAAATACAGCATTACATTTATCAGGTTATGCATAACATTATTTTAACGTATATTAAACCTTCACACATTTAAAAAACGTCAAATGCAGCTCTGAGTTTCTGACGTTTCTCACCTTGAGTTTCTGTCAGAGCCGCTCGCTGGCGTTTAAGTCTACAGCTATTCCTGCTATAATGACTTTAGCGGATAATTATTTCTTTCAGTCAGCTGACAGGGAGCTTGAGAGACGTTTAAATGAGACGCAGCCGAGCGAGATGAGGGATAAAAGCAGAGAGGAGCGTCGTCTGTCTGTCCTCCCGCTGAGATCCTGCTGCACACCGACACTCAGCGGCTCAACTGGTAGAGCGCCGTCTTAGCAGAGCAAAAGATTGTGGGTTTGAGTTCCTGGTACTGATCAGATGTGTGTGAATTCACTGCAAGTCATTTCTGATAAAAGCATCTGTCAGATGCATAAGTGTAAATGTAGATTCTGTGCAGGATGAGAGTCACGTTTACCCTGCAGTCAGAGGAGAGTTTGGCCGCTGTTCTGCTGTGCTCATCAGGGATTGGCTGTTGTGCTCAATGGACTGTACAGTTCTTTCCACTGGCTGATTATATCAGATCGTCTCTTCTGAACGGACAGACTGTGTTCAGTGCAGTGTGACCTTCCTCGCTGTACAGCCACGCAATGATTAATAGCGTATCGGACTATTTTTATCATTCTAAAACACCCAGTAAAAAGATCAAAGTTACTTAAAACTTGTGCGAGATGTTTAAACCTGTTTCCTTCACAGTATTTAAAAACACATTTTCTAACCTGAAAAAACGTCCATCAAAGTATTGTTAGGAAAACTGGCAACATGATGCATGGATCTTTCATTGAACAATTGTTTTCTATGACACTAAATGCAGTGAATTATGTTACATTCTTCTTTAAAAGAGATTATTTAGCCAAACAGGGATTTGTGCTAGTCTTGTGTTACTGTATCTGTATTGATTGGACGATAAACTTTATTTTTTTTCGCTCTGAATTGCTTTATTACTTTTCCAGAGTCAATTGTCTGTGAAATCGTGTTTTACTGTCATGGTGCCAAATTTGAAGTAGATTGAAGATGTTATTGATGGAGATGTAACGATTCTAAACGTTCTCAGAAGGTTTTATTTGAGGTGTTTTCTGAAATATAAGAAAAGCACTGTTTTGTAGTTATTTCACGCTAGGATGTAGCGTCTTGCTGTTGGTGAAGTGTGTCGTTGATGAGGGGGGTATGGAACGATGACATCACAGATAGGTGGGGTAATTTTGGCTTTACTGCTTTAGATCTGTGAGGAATAAAGTGAGTCACATCTCTGCCATCGCTTACGTATCATAACGTTATCAGAACGTTGGTAACTATCAGAAAGTTTTGTCAAAGTAGCTGCTAATTGACAGGCGAGTATAAAAACTGAGTTCTGGATCAAAGATTTCAGCCTAAAATAATACAGCTCTGCGTTTGACAGATGCTGTTATACTGAACAGCTTACAGGCATTTATACAGGCGTGTATCAATTTGTTGTGGGATAGAAATCTCTCTGTCTACTGCCACCTCTGTCTGAAACTAAAATTGCAGGTTACTTGCAGAGATGCTTTCTTAACATGAATGATGAGCTTAAATGCCTATCTCTGTGCTTTCTAGGTATTTGAATGGAGACACTGTTTGGATGGAAAAGCTGTTGCTATATTTCACAATCAGAGCAAGGCTGCATTAACAATAGAACATTCTTTACTTCTTTATTATCTTGAGAACTGAAACAAGCAGCTGCCAGGTTTATTTGTTCCACCCATTGAAAATGAGTTTCGTAACTTCAGACTTATCAGAACCTAAAGCTGCTAGCAATGAATACTGCATGCAAACATGCTAAAAATATTTATGCTTATGTGCAGTAAGACGAGTGTGTCTTCACCACACAGTAACTCCTGCATCTCTGAAACCGTTTAAACACTAACAAATCTCTTCTCTAGTTTCTTTATTCATCTAGTTATTAATACCAAAACAACAATTAATCAAATGGCAAAATCTTTTATTTTTGGACATGGTCTAAACATAATAAAAAACATCTGTTTTTTCAGGTTAGTTCTGAGCTGTTCTCAGTATCACGTTCATCTTTCTCCGTAAAGTGTTTTTGTTATTTCCAGAACTGAAGCTTTAGGCCTCAACTCTTATATTTTAACTGCTCAGATTCATCTTCTTTCTCAGCAGAGAGGTAAAGATATAAACAGATTACTGCCTTTTTTGCTCGCTTGTATGTTGTTTTTTCTTCTGTTGATTTGAATATGTAATTTATTTTTGATTCATGGTAAATACTTTCTGCTTCCTCTGGGCTTTTTTAACTTTCTTAGCTGTTGTTTTCTAGTTCTGCAGTTATATTATATAAAAATCTTCTGTATACATGTTGTCCCCTCTGCAGTTCTCTGCGGTTTTACAAATGCTTTCATCCAAAGCGACTTATAGCCATTCAGTCTTTATACTGTATCAGGATGTGCATTTTTAGGAATCAAACCCATGACCTTGAAGTTGCTAGCAGCGTTTCCCAACAGTTGAGCTACAGAAGCATGTATTAATGACAGTAGCAAGGCTATAGCCTTGTGGTTCATAAACACAGGTGTGTAACGGCCGCACTGACTGGACTGAAAGAGAACTGCGGTGTGTTTGTGTGTGAGCTTGTGTGTGTGAACGTGAGTGTGTGTGTGAGAGTGTGTGCGTGCATGAGTGTGTGTGTGTACCGCAGGGCCACTCTCCACTTCAGCAGTGTGTGTGACCTGCATACTAACACCGTCTCATACCTGCGATAAAGTGTCGCAGTGGCAGCCAGGGACTCTGAATTGAAACGATTTACACACTCACTCAGTCACTGTTGTTGTGTTTGTTCCTGCTTTCCACTCTCTCCATTACTTCCTACATGTACACACACATCACATTTGTCTGCATTGCAGTGTGTGTTTGGTCAGGAGAATTCTTTTGGCTTTATCTGTCTGTTGCAGCCTGTTCCCTATATGCTTGGATCTGTGGATCTGGGCACTATTGGGTTATAATTCCGGGTGGTAATTAAAAGATTGGAGGTTCAATTCCATGCAAGGGTGGAACACAAAGATATTTTGAGAAATGTCTCAGTGGTTTTGTGTCCATACAGTGGATTACTGTTGTTTGGTTACCAGTGTTCTTCAAAACATCTTCTGTTGTGGTTCTCAGAAGCAAAAGCATCACACAGGTTTGGAATAAGGGTGACTGACTGTGATGACATCACACTGATCTCCTCACATCAGTTTAAATATGCCGTGGCGTCCAGCGTTCATGGTGTTCCTGTCGCTCAACTGGTAGAGCAATGTGTTAGCAGCGCAAAGGTTGTGGGTTTGAGCCCAGGGAACACAAGTACTGATATAAATTTGTACGTTGAATTCACTGTAGGTCGTTTCGGACCCTCTGTCTCTCGTGAAGTTTCTGTTTGGCCGTGAGCCAGGCTTCCATGCGTGCCGCAGTTTTAATGACTAATTTAACCGGCCTCAGCTCTCGGGTTAATGAGGTTAACGCTTTGTGACAACTGTGAATGGACTTAATTAGCCATTAGAGGGTAAAGGGCCTTTGACATGTAACATAAAGAAAGATGATGCTGGAAACCGGATTCTTCATCCTGTTTGTGTAACTGCACAGAGAAAAGATCTCTGAGTTTAACATGAGGTGATGGAATGAGCTGCTTTATATCACGTCTCTCTTCGTCAGGGTTCCTGTAGCGCAGCTGGTTGGCTGTGGTGCTCGCAACCCCAAGGTCAAGGGTTCGATTCCCAGGAATACATAAACTGACCAGGTGTTACTTTGAATGCAGTGAAAGTTGATTTAGATGTTTGCCAAATGTATAAATGTGTGTAAGATATGCTCTGAATAGTATCGTTCTATTTAAATTTTTATTTAAATTAAGGTTTTATATGTTTTTAAATACAATTTATTTACATGTATGCATTTTGCAGGCTTTTATCCAAAGCGACTTACAGTACATTTAAGTGCATTTGATCTGTGTGTGTGTGTGTCTGTGTGTGTTTGTGTCGCACCCACAACAAAATTTTAATTTGTAATTCCAACAGAATATCTCAGATTCCTATCTGAGGACCTTCAGCAAATAAATGCACAGTCCAGGATTCAGGGCCGTCCCACAATGCAATGCGGGATGATTGCTATCTCGCTGTCAGTCCCCATGATGATGAAGTGGATGTGACCGGCCCAGCCTCAGGGAATCTCTCTCTCTCTCTCACACACACACACACACTCACACACACACACACACACACACACACAGTCTCTTGCTGAACATATGCTAATGTCTGGAGCTGTGTCACACTGGGGCGCTGGCTTGTTTCTCTCTCGATTCTCCTCCACACGAGAGCCGTTCATCTCTGATCTCCACACATGCCCTCAGAGCTCTTCAACGTTCCCATTAGAATCCTGATTTTAGGAGCCGTTTCATCTGAGCTCTCTTACATGAGTGCTTGTTGTTGCAGTTTAAATTTTTAATTGTTAAGGGGAACAAAAATGACATGAGAGGATTAAATGACACATAAAACAGCTAGTTTAATTAAAGTGCACAAAGAGCATACAGCTGCCAAAAACACTGTTTTAAAAGCTACACATTCTGTGCAAAACGTGCACTTATGAAAATATTTGCAATTAAGTTAATATAAGACAGTAATCCTTTCTCGGCATTTTGTGCCCCTGACATAAAGTAACGTAATCACTTGTTTTTGATGCATGTGTGGTAGCAGTGAGGTCATGATGATGTCATAGAGAGGCGTGTGATGCGCAGGTGGTCTGCGTCTGCACAGATGTCTGCTGCTAATGAACAGAATGAGAATGAAAGACATTGTAAAAATCATGACCTGTTGCCATAGTGACATGAAACACAGCTAGTGTAGGATGTGTAGTACAAACTCTCTCTCTCTCTCCCTCCACCTCTTTCTTTCTTTCTTTCTTTCTTTCTTTCTCCCTCTCCACTTTCTTTAATAGATTACATACCTCCTCTGTTTTGTCTGCCAGATTTATTTCCTGCTCTGCTGCCGTTTAATTTTCTCCTGCGTGTCTGTGTGCCACAGAAACTCTCTGTTGGCTGTTTGGCTCTGTTAAGCAGTTAGTGTTTGTCAGGATGGATGGGGTGTAGACAGAGGCAGGGCCGTTCCACAATTCCCAAATTCCGGGAACGTGGGACACAATGGAAGACAGGGAGTGAGTTAATAAATCTGTATGAACCGGTTTTCAGCATGAGCAGAGACATGGAAAGACACACTTTAAACTTCTCACTCTTAACTCACAGTTCATGAAGTTCACGGATTCATTTGAACCTGTAATCGATTGGTTTTCAGTCAGGTTAGCTGTGTGTTAAGCGTCAGTCAGACATCTGTGGTGCTTGTTTTATTTGACAGTGAGGTTTAAACCGGTGTTATGAATGTACAGCTGCTGGGTTTGAAACAAAAGTGTGTGTACTGTGGGTCTTTGAGAGCTGGAGCGGTTCTACAAAGAACTGCGTGGTCAGCGGTTCTTGTGAAAAGAGAAGAAACTGTATGAATGTTAATCATTTAAAGTGTAAGTGTCAGAGCTTGAAATACTCGGTGTATGAGGCTCCGGGCGATCGCAGGCTCTACAGAAAGATGCCGTGTGCGGTGTGAGCATCTTACCTCAGCTCACAGCAGATGGAGTAAATGGAGTACATGTGGTGTCTGATCTCACAGGGGTTTGGAGAGGCTGAGATGAATCAGACTGCAGCTTGAGGAGAGCCAGGCTGGGAGCTGTCCATGGTGCTAAAGTCTGTCAGCTGAGCAGCTCAGCAGTCGTCCGTACAGACGGCTACCTGCGCTTTTATCAGCGATATCAAATGGAGTTCCCAGTTCTCTGAAAGCTCTGTGACAGTCTCTCTGGATGTTGTTGAGTTTGCAGTCCATTTAAAGAGATTTCTTCAAATGCCTGTACTTTATTTATAGCTTATTTGGTGTGTGCGTGTGTTTGTGTGTGTGCGTGTGTGTGTGTGTGTGTGTATATGCTTATAAATGCATTGGTTAAACACTAGGAGGACTGACAGATCAAACAAACACGACTCCGGTCCTGGAAAACCACTTAGCTCCAGATTTTATCGCCAGCCCTAATCAAACACAACTGAGCTGCTAATCACGGTCTTCAGCATTACTGAATAAAGGCAGAATGGGGGTTTGGTTAGGGCTAAAGGGAACTAAACTCTGCAGGACTTCAGCTCTTCAGGACTGGAGTTGACTAGCTACATATCAGCACATTGTCTTCCTACTTTTCAGGTAATTGCCACATGTTTGAACGTAAGACCACATGTCTACAAATTTGACACACTTTGATATTTTACACAATATCTTCACAGCAGTCTTACAGAGAGACTTCCAGCTCGACCGTCTGTCAGTTTTTTTACCTTCCCTCTTTCTCTTCCTCCTGTATTAGCATTCGCAGCGTGAAACAGACCCGCTGTCTTCCTCTCAGATAAAACAGAAAAGCCCCACCGGAATATCAGCACACATCACGTCATTTGCTGTTTGATCGAAATAATTGCTCTGTTGAAACGGAGAAACGCCTCGCTGCTGTTTCTGATGGATGCTGTTGAAAACTCAGATGCTGCGTTTTAATGGCTCCTATTAATGATATTTTGCTCTGTTTTTTTTAAAGACAGGGGCTGGAGAAACTGCATTAAGAAATCATGAGAGACAAACTCAAGCGGGTAAAACATTATCAGTTATTTTAAATGTCAGTAAATTACACTATTAATTCATCGAAATATGTGTATTTACATATTTGGAAAAATCTTCCAAATATTGTGTCTGACAAATCAAGAAACGAAACTCATTTCATTTCCATATAGGTCACAATAATCTTTTTTTGGTCACTATAATTTTGTTCTTGTCAAGTTTACTTTTAAATAAAACGTTTTGACTTTGTGTTTTCTGACCCCTGCGTTCTCTTTCATTTCACTGCACTACATAATAAATTCTACTGATGTTTAGTTTTTGGCTGTACTGACTTTGTTTGTTCCACAGTTTTAGCGGATCTGCGTGTGCATCTGTGATTACAGCACCAAACAGAAATGACTCCGAGCTTCAGGTTTAATCTCGCTCAACAAACAGCTCAATAAAAGCTTGCATGCTGTGTTTCTTTATGAAAAGCAGTCAAGCCGTAATAACGCTCAGGCTAATGCGTTCTGCTCTTAGCAGGCGGGAAAATGCAGAGCATGAGATTTTCAGACAGAAAGACATTCAATTAAAACTCGTACTGTCAGCTGCCCCAGCCGTCAATTACAGTAACACTGAAATACATGCAAAGAGTCTGAAATCACGAGTCTGAGTTTTGAGCGAGTTTTACTGAATGATTTCATCTGAAACTTCAGGACGTCTTTGTGAGTTTTTTGTAAATATTCACCTTGATCTAACTTGTGATAGTTTGTTGAATTTTACGGTGTATTAGCTTTAGCGCTGTGTCTGTAGCTTTGGTGGAGCATTGTGTTGAAGGTTCGATTCTAAGGAAACACATACATGTCTCCAAGGTTGAATGAATCTATAAGTTTACAAAATAGATGCAACTGCAGTTACAGTCTTTCGTATCCGGTGACACTATTGAGCAGAACTGTTGATAATTTTTTCCTCGTGTAAATAACATGCTACCTTTGAACTCTGACAGTTTCCAGGACAGTTTTTCCCAGGCATTATCACATGAAGGTTGTAATATAAAGCGGCTGTAATGGTTCACGTGAGCTCAGAGGATCTGTTGTGTGACACACTGAGTAAAATGAATGAGTCAGAGGCAGCAAAACACTGATCTGTGCGTCTGATCTCTCATCTGTCTTTCCTTTGACCTTTATATCTGTGACATGTGACGGTTCAGAGGAAGAGGAGACAGGAACGCTGCAGGCATGAGGTTTTCTCCTGAGAGCTTGTGTCAGACTGCATGAGAACTGTGTGTTTGTCACACATGTAAATGATGAAGGTCTGTTGAATTCATGAAACTGATCTGCTGAAATCTGTTCAGATTAACAGAAATATGAACAGATGTTTTCTGAACTGTAAAGTCAGAGACTGTATATACAGTATATAGGGTCTGACTTCCATATAGGGTTAGTGTAATATGGTTTGTGTATACAGGGTTTGGTTTATATAGGGGGTGTGTGTGTGTTTGTGTGTTATATATACAATGTCTGTGTGTGTGTAGATCTGCCTGCATCTACTCATCATCACTCTCAGAAAATAGGACATTAGCTGGGCTTATTTCATGAGCAAGACATGTCCATATATTTAGAGAATATATGTTTGTGTTTGTCTTACAGTGATTATATCTGCTGTGTTATTATATCAGAAAATGACGCACAGCAGCTACAGTTGTTTGGTTTTCAGGCACCAGGCTTTGAAAACTCCACAAGACAAAGGCAGCAACACATTTCCACCCAGCGCAGATGATTTCTGCAGAACATATTCCCATAAACATCTCTTTCATCTCTGAAGAGCGTCGGGTACGTCAGTCTCTCTGTAGCGCCCTGCCAGCGTTTGCCTGTTCCTGGAGATTATTATTCTCTGGTTTTGATCAGCTGTGAGCTTCAGACATTGACAGACTCACCTCAGATTTCAACACCTTCTGCCTTTATCACCTCAAACCAGGTGAAGACGCGTCTCGCTGTCCTGCTGATGACAGTATAGATGATGGAGGAGATGAAACATCTGCTCGTCTCCAGAGAGATCTTCACTTCTGCCTGCGTCCACCGCTCACCATCGCTCTCAGTAAATAGGACATCAGCTCTGTTTATTTCCACACTGTTTATAGCAGCCAGAATGATGGCTGAAGTCTGATTTGTGCTACCTGTAACCATGGCGACCGAGCATCTCTGAATCCCACCTCTAGTTGACAGTGGTGGATGAGGAAAAAAGTGGTACCCCAGCTAACATGGAATGTTGTCTTAAAGTTATCAAACCAATTTTGCAGTAATTTTTTTAGAAACAATTTTGATCTTGATGTGTCATGTATTATAAATGTAACTAAAATAGTTAATGTTAAGACAACATCTAAATTAATAAATACTTGGAATGTTCCTAGAACTTTTAAAATAACATTTTTGTTTCTTAAACGTAGGGGAACGTTCTTACAATCTAAAGTTGTTACTGTGTCTGTCTGACTGTCGTAGCAGCAGCAGATTAAAGCAGCACTGACGGTTGTGTTTGGAGTTCACGGCCTGTCTTCACACACATACAGTGATAATTCTTTAAATATCGCCTCATCAGTGGATCGTTTTCCAGACTTTATGGTCAAAGCTGTTGAGATAACGCTCATGAACTCGCATTTCAGAAGCTCGTTTCTGATATATTATGTATGCAAATGAACTTTGGTTTGCAATCTGTGATGCTTAGTGTTGCATAATGAGCGATCTTTGTTATAGATTGGTGATTTTTAATGGTAGGTTTTGGATGGGAAAATGCTGATGGTGACAGTGGATCTGATGATGAATATCTGATGGTGAATACTGTGTTAGCTTCTGTTTAGGCTAAACACACGTGTGAGGTGTTAGCATGGCTGAACCGCTTCCTTATAGACTCATGACAGAAGTTGATATTTTTGTGTTTTAGGCTCTAAATATGTCATGAATCACAAAGGTTCTGTGTTTTTGCAAAGGTATCTGTTTTTTTTGCAGTACTGCATCACATTTTTAACACACTGCATCTGTTGTTCCACATGTTTGGAATAAGAAGATTGTCTAAAAATAACATGTACATTTATTCTTGATCCTCTCGAATTACAGGCCACTAATGGCTCTTGTTTAGACACTTAAAGCAAATCATCAGGTTGTTTTCCTGCAAATATCTCAATTAGCTCAAATATTTCTCAGGTAAGTGTTTCTCTCACAGAAACTCGGTGAGATGTGACTGCAGTTGTGTGACTCTGTGGTGTGAGGTTGAGTTTAATCTCTGATTTCTGCCTTCATTTAGCTCTCGGC
>JBAJNP010009912.1:0-13296 GCA_036877545.1 Yasuhikotakia modesta | reverse complement strand
AACTGAACATAATTATTTGAAGGTTGACTTTTTTTGTATTAAAAACATTTTTCTTTTATTGGTCGGATGAAATATGCTAATTTTTTGAGATAGGAATTTTGGGATTTTATGAGCTGTATGCCGAAATCATCAATATTAAAACAACAAAAAGGCTTGAACTACTTCAGTTGTGTGTAATGAATCTAAAATATATGAAAGTCTAATGTTTATCAGTACATTACAGAAAATAATGAACTTTATCACAATATGCTAATTTTTTGAGAAGGACCTGTAATTATAGAAAAAAAGATTGTAACATTATTCCTTTCCCAGAAGAAGTTCTGCATAATTCAGACATTATCATTAGTCAGCTTCTTTACCATCTAGTCCATAAAATAAGTTGTATTTTAATATTCTGTTCAATTCCTGGGTGATCATTTACTGATTTACAGGGGAGTTTTTGTAATCCCTGAACTTCCTCTTTTAAGCAGGTTCTGCTGTCCCTCTACTGGAAGACCTAGTCTGGGGAACAGCATCTCCCTAACCCTGACTCATTTCCCTTTTCTCCCACAGATCTATGAGACCTACTTCAGAAAGTGCCTTAGGCAGAGCGGGGCCAGCAGGGGACACTGAGAGGTGGATGGGAAGGACATTGTAACTGTTGTGTGGGAGAGATCCAAAGGTCACCGACCGCAAAAAGGTCACACAACTCAATGCATAACATGGAAA
The DNA here is from genome assembly GCA_036877545.1 of Yasuhikotakia modesta. Taxonomy (NCBI): domain Eukaryota; kingdom Metazoa; phylum Chordata; class Actinopteri; order Cypriniformes; family Botiidae; genus Yasuhikotakia; species Yasuhikotakia modesta. The sequence continues at coordinate 12,588 of JBAJNP010009912.1, read as the reverse complement.
CAGAAAGCAGACTGAAAAGACAGGGGGTCTGCTAAGGGTCAAAACATCAGTTTTAAGCAACATTGTTGGCCATCAAGCCATTAACGAAGAAAGTATTAAGCATTTGTGTTTCTTTTTTTTTTGTATATCAATTTGTATTTTGACTACGTAGGTGATAGTGGAAATGAAAATTTCTTAATCTCTGCTCTTAACATAAAAAGCCAGTATGGCAGAAGATTGCAGTCATTATTCTAAAATCTAAAATTTTCTAAATCGATTAGTCAGTGGGTTGGCATAACAATTAGTTAATTATTGGTATTTTATAAAGTGCATCATTGTTGGTTTAGGTTTATGCCTAGGCAGTTTCAATTTCTCACTCTTACTAATAAATGGACACAAAGTTTAGCTCTGACAAGGCTGATAAATATAAGCCAAATAAATAGGGTAAATATGTTTGTAGTCCTCCAAACTATCACTATTTTGCTTATACCTAATTTGCATAGTCTTTAGACATTTTAGACATTCTGCTAACTAAAGTAAATTTGCAACTATATATTAACTGTAACTAGTTAATCAACTATTACTCCAGTTAACTGTATTAACTAGTATTAATTGACTGATAGGTTACAGCAGGTGATTTGAAAGTCTACAGTATATCTTTATATGTATTGTCTAAAGTGGTACTAGTCTCAAGGAAAATGGTACCATGCTTATAAGATTGTTGTTTTTTTTCAGTTGATGCACTGTTTCTATTGTTCCTTCATTTGTAAGTCGCTTTGGATAAAAGCATATCCTAAATGCATAAATGTAAATGGTAAATATGCTGTCAACATACTATTTCTAATAAGTTTTCTAAATGTATTCTGTGTGACAATTACATTGATTTATTTGGCAGATGCTTTTTCCCCAAAGCAACTTAAAAATAGAAAGGATTTCAGTTTTTGCCTTTACAACCAACAAGCCTATTCTATTCGCTTGACCGTGGCTAAAGATATTGAGCTACAAAAGAAAATCTCTAGATAAACTAGCTGACCTCACTAATCAACAAGTAAATTGTCGAACAACTAATTAACCATCCTGAATCCAGAACTGGTTGAAGGTTAAATGGTTTTTTAAGGAGTGATCTTTCTGGAACTGCAGTCATATGTATTAATTCTAGCAAGCAAGAAAAATGGGGGGAAAAATAATTAAAAAGTTACTTTTTTCTTGATTTGGTTCCAGTTCTGACTGGATCCTGTCTGCATTTCCAATAGAGTGGATTTGTCACTGGGTGGAAACTGGTTGCCTTACCAGCACAGTCCAAGCTGTTCCCCAGCTGATAAATGCCCTTTGTGAGGAGAGGCAAATGACAGAAGTGTAAATTTTAGCCAGGAAGGTAAAATAAGGAATGGACTGAGGACAGACATATGAGGGGGAGTTTTGTTATATAGCTGTGTGATGAAAGCACAGGATAGCAACATTTGACTTCAGAGTTAAAATAAACTATTCATGGACCCCTCCAGTGAAAGGTATTGATGTCAAAAAAGATCTAAATCTATTTTATTCAGGCAGAAATAAGTATTAAATACACTTTCTGGATTAAACCTAAGAAGTACAGAAATACTGAAGGTTTACTACACTAATATTTTATACAAACAAATATAGATATATATCCTTTTAATTTTGGAAACTATAATTGTTAACTGGTCATATACCCAGTTACTTTAGCAAAGGGAAGATCAGAACTTAAAATGCATGCTTTTTCCTGGACCAAATCAGAAAAGCTAATTCCATGTTTTTAAATTATTTTTTAAATATGTTATTTATTGCAAGCGTGTTTACTTCTTAAATGACTTTTTGTTAAATTAGACTGCTACTTTTTAACAGATGTCATTAGAGGAACAAGCTGTTTTCCACTATAGCCCTGTAGTTACAATATCTACCATCAGGGAGCTAACTGCCATAGCTTCCCCCACCAAGATTACTAAAGAGCAATTATATGGAAAAAAAAACAACTACCTAAAGTCTTTAACAAGCGTAAATAGCCATAATCATTTAAAATAATTTGCAAACTTTTATCATGTCAAATTGGCAATATGTAATAAAGTTAATAAACCTAGAAAGTGAGAAATGTTTTTTATCATTTATGATCAGTTACCCATAACCGAAATGTGACCCATTTAACCCATCCTTTGAGAGAAGTGAACACACACTACAAGTCTTGAACACACACGTGCGTGGAGCAGTGGACAGCTATAGCTATAGCTTCAGGGGTTAGGTGCTTTGCTCAAGGGCACTTCGGTTGCTACCTGCCGGCGCTGGAATCAAACCAGCAATCTACTTATTAAAGTCCTACTCCTTAACCAGTAGACCACAACTGCCCCACAACCCTTGGGGCTTGAGACCCTTTCAGTCATCAGTCATGTCCTGTGCTAAGGTGTGTTAATAGATGAATGTCTTGTATACTCTTAGTGTTTAAGTATCTGAGAGCTGAGTGTTGTGAGGAGCAAGTTTGGGGGTACAAAGAGGGCTCATGCTAACTAAGTTAACTGATAGCCTCAGGGTAAAGGAGGGGAAAGGACGCTGACCTCTACCAACATCCCTCTTGGGACCACTGTGAGGACAGACAAACATTCCAGAGCAACTCGCTGGCCAGCAGAGACCCCCTGATTTGAGAAAAATAGTAATAAAGAGTGGATGCTGTTTCACAGCACACCTTCTACACAGCACACATGCTCTTGTGTACACATATGCATGCACACAAAAGAATGCATAACACAAATATTCTATGCTCAACATTTCTGTAAGTAATTATGGCATAATTTACAGTGCCTAAAATAGAGAGTTTCTCCCTGTTTTGTGGACTGCTATGGTGGTCTTGGGGCCTGGATAGCAGGACCATAGATGTAGCTCTAAAGGGGCCCTTAACCTCTAGCACTACTGTTCTTTCCCAGAGGAAGAATCTCTCATGTATTCACCCCCTCACATGGCCTCTTACTAGATTTCTAATCTGTTTTAAAATTACCCTGCAGAGCAATGGAGGAGAAATTGTTTCTTTGCACAGGTAGGTCACAAATCACTTTCTTTGCAATACTTTCTGGTAAGTAACTGGTAAGTGTTTTAGAAATCACTGTAATCGTACAATATTGTAGGAGATCCATTAAAAATTTTATAACGTTAGGTTGTTTACAGTAATCTGGCATACATTACATAAACTGTAACATGTACAGCGAAAGAGCAAAAGGCCTAGAATCAAGCCCTGTAGAAGGTTATTCTAAAAACAACCCTGAAACACCCAGTGGGCTTTTAAACCAGGATCATGTCATCAACTTTGTCAAAGGCTGCACTAATATCAAGCAAGACCAGAATGGAAGCAATATGTTTATCAGCACTCATCTCATCTCAACACATCTCAGAACATTCACAAACTAATACTAAATAAAAACACCCTTAGCCTGTAAATAAATGGATAGTCCATCTGGCTCACAGCAGAACATACTATTCTTATGTTATTCCTATGTTTTTTTTCCTTTCTCACTAGCCATAATCACAGCTCTCACATTGTGTCATCAAAGTTTTGGGCCACAGGACATGGTTAAAGTTGTCAAATATCTCTTTAACATACTTCATTTCCTTGAAGTCACAGTTCTTCTTATATATAAAGACCAGAATATGATTCTTTAAATGCTTTTCTTAGTATATTAAAAATGCCAAAGCTGCCTATTTCCGCTGATTAACTTGAGTTGTTTTATTTTCACTGATACAATGGTTAATAAAGCAGGCTTTTGCTTCTAAAACAGTATGTACAAGAGAAAAGTAGTCATATTCTAATGAAAAAAGGCATACTTTTCAAAAACATCCCACAAAAGCTGTGCTTGTTTTAAACCTTGTTCTCCTCTTCAACCCGCCTTTCAGTCTCTGTGGCATCGTTTGTCTTTATACGGTCACAACAAACACATGCATTCATAAGTAGGAAACCAGACTTTTTTTGTTCTTTCTTGGTACAGTCATCACTAGTACATCTTGCAGTGTGGAATGGGTGTAAGCATGTGGGATATCTATCCTGTCTGCTTAGAACAACAGAGACATTTTTCAAACTGAAATTTGTGTTTGGATTTCCTTCTTTCAGAACCATCCTCAAACTAAAAAAAAAGTAAACTATACAAGTCAAAAGAATAAAATGGATCAATTAAAGATCTACACTGATCTACACTGAAGAAGCTATACTGAACAGTGAACTGTACTGCACTGAACTGTAGCACTGAACAGAGAAAACTGTCACCAGGTCCGGAAATATGTTCAAAAACATTTGAAACATTTACGGATTTAAAAGATTTTACATTTTCTGAAGGAAGACTAAGTGGCATGTCATGGATCTGCCAGGCTCACTCTCCAACCAATTCCAATCTCCTTCACCTGAGTACTAATCGCACACCTCAGTTCATTCAGTTTCCACATTCTCTGTGGTCCCTTATCTTCCTAGAAAAAGCAAGAACAAAGAAGTCTACATTATCACCCCAGTTCCCTCTCTATAACCAGCTAAAGTCATCGTTACTCATCTGTTCATCCCTGTACTTAACTGCAATCTGTTAATAAATCTGTTTCTGTTTCACTTCATCTGTTCATCTCACATAGAGACTGTGTTCTGTTACATGGCACTTTGTCTGTGCTTTATTCTGTAATGCTAGACTGTTGTGGATGGTTGTCAATGTTTTGCTCTGTGTTCTAATGTATTATGAGTTGTTGCTGTTCTTTACCTTGTCACAGATCAACCAGGTTCTCATACCAACAAATTACCTGTCCCCAATCACTTTGACTCCATGATCAATCAATCACTGCCCAGCAAAAAGCTCAACTCATGCTTATAACAATTACAACTTACCAACTCACCTAAATACTAACCAGTCACTTTCAATCACTAATTAAATTATCTTTTTTACGTAAACACCAAGTACTCACTCTTGTTACATGTTACATGGACTGCTTACCTTTTCTCCTTATTAGATCTCTATTATTGCTATTGGATCACTCTCCTTGATGTTCATGTTCGTTGTTTTCTGGCTTCACTTCATCCTTGTCCCACCTGCAGTAACATAAAACTTACCTCCACTTATCTGAAGATCTGCTCGGTGTGCTGCCATCTCACCTCCACGTTCATTATGATCCACAAGCTTTTTGCCATCGACCATTCTATAGAGAAATAGAATACATTTGTCAGAAAACCTTTAGATTCCTTTCAGAATCAACATTTTTTATGAGATACTATACTACAAAATACTCCCACAAATGTGGGCCATTGATTGTGAACAAGATTTGTTAATTTGCACAGACAAAAAAATTGATTATTCTAACAAATTAATTCAAGCCATGTTGCAAGTGAGTACACCCCAATTATAGTCTTAGGAGAAAAGCAAGACTTAAGACTACACAATTCTAATTAACAGGCATTCAGACACAGGTGAGTCTAATGATTCTTTTAAGAGGTGTCCAGCAGACAGGTGACTATAAATGGGCATTACTTAACAAAGAAAAGCCCTTCCCATTTCATGCTGTCAGCAATGGCTCCCCATGGAAGAGAAATGTCACAAAATCTGAGAAAGGAAATCATTTTTTACACAAAAAAGGTGAGGGATACAAGAAGATCAGCTTTACATATCAGTCAAAAAACTTTAGCAAAAGTGATCCAAAAAATTAAGGACGTGTAACCATCTTACAGAGACGTCCAGGCCGTCCACGGAAGTTAATATCTCGACAGGAGCGAAGGGTTAAAGAAAATCGCCATGCAAGTTCACTGCAGTTAGCTAAAACAGTAGAAAGCCAAACTGGAGTGACCGTTTCCCTTGACACCATACAGCGCACACTGCAGAGGAATGGCATGCATGGTTATCGTCCACGAAAGAAGCCTCTCCTAAAGCCCATGCACAAAAAAGCGCGCCTAGAATTTGCTAGGGCCCATGCTGAAAAAGATGAAGACTACTGGGACTCTATACTCTGGAGTGATGAGACCATGCAGTTTTAAAACCATTAGTTCCAAAAACAGTGATCTTTTTGGAACTAATGGTTTTAAAACTGTATGGTGTCCTTAAGGTGAGGATTTCAAAGAAAAATGCATGGTGCCTACAGTGAAACATGGTGGAGGCAGTGTCCTTATGTGGGACTGCATGAGTTCTGCTGGTGTTGGGGAGCTGCATTTCATTGATGGTATCGTGAACATAACAATGTACTGCTCTATACTGAAGAAGATGTTGCAATCACTTGGTTGTCGTGGACTTTTCCACATTTACATTTATTCATTTGGCAGACACTTTTATCCAAAGCAACTTACATTGAAAATGTATACCAGTGAAAGGTTTTTATCAGAACTTGCCTTTCCCTGGGATCAAACCCACACCCTTTGCAATGTTAGTGCAATGCTCTACCAGTTGAGCTAACAGGAAAGTTAAGGGTAATAATCTAACACGAACAATGATCCAAAACACACATCCAAAACTACTGTTGCATTTCTGAAAAAGAACAGGGTGAAGGTGATTGAATGGCCAAGTATGTCTCCTGATCTGAACCCAATCGAACCCCTGTGGGGAATTCTGAAGAGACAAGTTGAGCATCACTCTCCATCCAGCATCCAGGCTCTAAAAGTGAAGTGAAGTGAAGTGAAGTGTTTGTCAGTTACGGTTGCCCATAACCGAAATGTGACCTCTGCATTTAACCCATCCATGTGAGGAGTGAACACACACACACTCGGAGCAGTGGGCAGCTATCCCTGCAGCACCCGGGGAGCAATCAGGGATTAGGTGCCTTGCTCAAGGGCACTTCAGTTGCTATCTGCTGGTGCTGGAATCAAACCAGCAACCTACTGATTACAAGCCCGACTCCTTAACCAGTAGACCACAACTGCCCTCAAAGAGGTTATTCTTGAAGAATGGAAATGATGTTTCAATGTCGCCAACTTGTTCATTTCATGTATAGAAGACTTGGTGCTGTGCTTAAAAATCACGGTGCTTACTAGATGTAATAGTTTTCTTGCACTGTGTATTTTTCCACATACAAACTATCACTTGCCATTTTTTGATAAATCACAATGGGCACCCTAACTAACAAGTTTATTCTAAATCCACTGCCAGAGCTATTTTGTAATGTTTCATCCCATTGCATTCCTCATGGATGAATTTAGAGACCACGTCATAGTTTTTATTTTCTAAATCTTTACAGTTTCCCACCTTCTCCATTAGTCACAGCTCAAGAATGATTTTGACCTGTGCGTTTTTTGTGTGGGCAATACAGCTACATATTTCAAACTTTATGGTTGGCTAAAAATAACGTGTTAGCCCTTACCTTAAGCCCTCAACAATGGAGTGCTGTTAAAAATCACAAATGCAAAGATAACCAGACAAATGGCAGGGCATTTATATGACCTACAACACAACCACACCTGTCTGTAGCAATGATGTCCCCCTAACAGATGCGCTAAATGACTTCTAGCGACTGTGACACATCATCAAGTTCACAGATGACATGACCTTGGTGATCACAGCAAAAGAGAGTAGGTGCAACAGCTAACTTCCTGGTTTAAAGCAAACAACCTGTTTCTGAACATTAACAAAACTAAAGAGATGGTTGTTGACTTCAGAAGAGCACAGAGTGACCATTCTCCACTGGACATCGATGGCTCCTCTGTGGAGATCGTCAAGAGCACCAAATTCCTTGGTGTGATCTGGAGGTGAACTTCACCTGGTCTCTCAACACCAGCACCATCAGCAAGAAAGCCCAGAAGCGCCTCTACTTTCTACAAATGTTGAAGCCCATCTCCCTCCCCTCATCCTCACCATGTTTCATAGAGGGACTATCAAGAGCAACCTGAGCAGCTGTATCATTGTCTGGTTTGGGAACTGCACCACCATAGACCATAAGACCACACAGCGGATAGTGAGGACTGCTGAAAAGATCATTGAAGTCCCTCTAACCTATATTATGGATATTTACACCACACGCTGCATCCGTAAAGCCAACAGTATTGTGGCTGAACGCACACACACTTCACACACATTCTTCACCCCCTGACATCTGGTAACAGGTCAAACCACGGGTTGTTAATTTCACAGTAAAGCCAAATCTGCACAGTCTTGACACAAATGCTCAAATTGTGAGTCATGGCCTTTAATATCTGGTGCATATCTGGGTTACTTAAACAGATTTGTCACTACGCAACAGCAAAAAAAGTGCACTAGATTTAACACAACTTTAAGCTTAAACATAATTAAACATAATAATGATTAAACATAATAATGTGGCGATACTTACCTGGGGTTACAAACTTAAGTGTAAAAAGGAAAGACACCACAAACAGTGAGGGAAAAGATAAGAAGAGATTGCAGGAAGATACAATTATGATCTGTGTTTTTGTTCGCCGCCTGCCTCTTGACCTACGCTTTGTTATTGGATTAGCCTTGTTGTCTGCTGCCTGCCCTAATTTCTTTCCTGGATCCTGTTTACATTATTTTGGTTTGCATGTATTGCTACTGTTTTGCATGTATTGCTACCATTTGCTGTTATTAACCACTGCCTGTCTGACCTTGATTAAATAAAGCTGTGCATGGAGTCCGGAGTCTATATTACATAGTTAATCTGGTTATTTTCTTTCTTTCTATCATGAATCCGGTCTCTCTGGTCCCCTCCAACCACTGCCAGCAGGAGCTCTCTCCTGAATACTAGACTATATTTCCCATAAACCCGTACCTGGGCCACGCCCATCGCTGGTGCCGGCACTTAGCATTTTTCCCTAGGTTTATATCTTTGTGTATTAAATGGACTGCCTATCTTTAGTCTCCTGACCCTTTGTTATACTTTCACTCATTTTTGGCTAGTAGTTCTAAATGACCAGTAACTTCAAAATTTAGTAGCCAAATTGGCTGGTGAATTAAAAAAGTTAATTTCAATCCCTGATTGTAATGACAAGAAAACTTATTGAACTTGACTGTAATGCAGACTTAGGACACAGAGGATCCATGTGCTCATAATGTTTATTGGCAAAACCGTAATGAAACCAGCAAACAGGGATAACAAGGGAGATCGAGAAACGTATTCAGAATCCATGCTAGAGATCAGGGCAGGCGACAGACAAAAGGGGATAATCCAAAAGGCAAGCCAGAGTAAAAAAAGGCAGGCAGCAAGTAATCCACAAATGAAAGGGCAGTCCAGATAATTTACCAAACAGCAATGCAAGGAAAAATGCTCAGAATTGTTAGCCACAGCAAAACAAGACTTCTCAAATGTCATTTTTTCTATGAGTCTTTATAGAGCTTCTGATTGGCAAGATGGCCACCACCTGAGAGGGGCATGGCCCAGGTATGGGGTATATGGGAGGGCTCCCGCTGGTGGCAGCTAGAGGGAGCCACAGAGGCCGGATTCATGACAGATTTACAGAAAAGATAGAGATGTACTATGAGCATAATAGATGGCATTTTAAACAGAGGTTTACAACTTGTGCAGTTAATATAAACAGAAATAAACAGAAATTTAAAGAGGATATGTACAAAGTAGCGCAACATAGTGCAGTGAATAATTAGTGCAAACAGTGCAGTAAATGGTGTTAATACAATAGTCAGTACATACCACTAGGGTGCAAATTGTGCAGTAAATTGTGCAGTAGGTGCAAATGAACATGTAGAAAGTCCAGTAGTGCACTGATGGTCCTGTAATGTAGACTTTTTGCATAAGACATTGAAATGTGGCTGGTGCGTTTCGCTTTTCAAAGGCCATATAGTTATACTGTGCAAATTGTCAAAGGTTGCAAATGCCGAGCACATGCAGTTACCTGCCAATACATGGAACCTGCCAATAACCTTTTAATATGTCTACCTCAGATTTTATAATCACTTGCTTTGCAGGATTCACTCTGTATGGATGTTGCTTGTTTGGAGTTTGCAACATCAATGTCATGAAACACACTAGTTCTACTGGGCACATCAGCAAACAGGGTAAGCAACATCAACATCCTTACTCTTGGTTGGTCTTGCTGGTCTTCAGGTAAATAAGATAAGCATCCAAACTACTCAGTATAGCTGTATATATTCAGTATAGCTATGTATATATATTCAAGCAAACACCAGGTGTGTGAGGTTTAACTAATAATTTTTCAACATCAAGCCTGCAAACGGGAGCTACTGTAACATTGGGTTTCAATGTTTGTGAGAGGAGAGGACTCTTTAACAAATTAACATGGTATTTACAACATAATATGAAGTATTCAACATAATATGAGTATTCAATACTGAGTATTGAACTTCATCCATCATATTATTATATTTAGTATTTCCATCATATTGGAAATATAAGAGGTGTTGTTACAATAAAGGGGATAATAATTTAAGTTAATCAAAAGTCTGTCAAAACAATTAGTTCTGGCAGTAAAAAGGCACAGGTCAAACACGCAGATAATCCAATTCATAAACAGTTCAGAGCAAGGGGGTCAGGCAGGCAACAAACAATAAGTGTAATCCAACAACAAAGCAGAGTCCAAGGGACAAGCAGCAAGGATGAGGTGAGTTTTCCAAGGATGAGGTGAGTTTATATAGGGTGAGTGATTAAAAAATGGCCACCACTTGGCAGGGGCGTGTCTCAGGTACGGGGCATGATGGAAGATGTAGTCAATACTCCTTTCCCGCTGGCGGCAGGTAGAGGAAGCCACAGAGACTGGATTCGTTACAAACATGCACACTGAACATCAAAAAATACTTTTGGACTAGCATTTATTGATAGTCTCAGCTGAAAGAAAATGTGACAAGTCCCAACAAATCATACATACATAAATCATATATATATGCATAACTAACAAGAAACAAAGCATCAACTGAATTAGAAATGAAACTACCACACAGAAATAATGAAGACATTTGTTGGTTTGGTTAACTTCAACTTTGGTTAACTTAAAATGGGAATTATGTTAAAATTTTTATGATAAAATGTTTGTGGATTACAGTTCAGCATTTAACACCATAATCCCCTCCACACTCACAACCAAGCTGGAGCAACTGGGACTCTTTGTCAGTGGATCTGCAATTTCCTAAATGGCAACAAGAAGTCAATATTGGTGGACATGTCTCAGTCTCACTCACCCTCAACCCAGTGTTCTGTGTTCTGAGCCCCGTGCTGTACGCCCGGCAGCGTCTGTTCCACCTTGGATGCTTGAGAGACTTCAGATTGCCTACTAAGGTGCTCAGGAACTTTTACTTCTGCACCATAGACAGCATCCTGATAGCAAACATTACCACCTGTTTCTTGAACAGCACCATGCAGGACAGACAAGCTCTTCGGAGGGTGATGCGATCAGCTGAACGCATCATACATGCTTACAATCTACAGCAAGCGGTGCTTGACCTTAGCCATCCCAACAACAGTCTTTTCTCACTGTTGAGGTCAGGAGAACGCTTCTGCTCCCTGAAGACCAACACTGAGAGACTAAGGAAGAGCTTCTTCCTGCAGAATACAGTCTCTCAACCATGTCTCTACAATAAAACTGCACATTTGTACATTTGCATTATCATTGCCATTTGTCATTGCTGTAATTAATTGTGTTTTTTTATTACATGACACAGCCGGCTATATACTTTTCATATACATATACCCTATAAATACTATTGTATTTACTATTGTATTTTTCGAATTGTTTTTTATATATACTCTATTACTATTCTACTCATAGAATTATACTTTACTGTTATGTTTAAACACTACTTATTTCCTTACCAGGGTCAACAGACGTACAAGCATTTCACTACATATCATACTGTGTACAAATGTATGTGAAGAAAAAAAATTTAATTTGATTTGAAATTGACAGACAAGGGTCCAAACACAGACATACAATCAAACCAGGCAAACAAATCCAAGAGAATATTTCAAAAATAGGCAAAAAGGTAATCAGGCAACAGGGACTGTTAAGGATTCTCCTGACCACGGGATCAGATGAGGTTGATAGCTCAGGACGCATTGGAAAGCGGTTAGGCCGGTGGATGAGTTAAAGAGTTTTGAGTGTATTCAGTCCAAGGAAGAAACTCTGCCCACCAGTTCTATTCATGGCTGCAATAGTTCCCAACTGAAATAGCTCCTTCTCCTAAGATATCAACCTCCTCTTACTCCCGATTTCCTGGTTTAAACTTTCGATCTGCCGATTTGACTGAGGATGGTAACCTGAAGTGAGACTGACTGCTGGAGGTAAGATGGGTTCTGGAAGTAGAGAATCTAGTGCAGGAGAGTGTCGCCTTGATAGAGCATCTGCCTTAGCATTCTTACTCCCAGGTCGATAGGTGACGGTGAATTGAAACCTGGTGAAGAAAAGGGCCCATTGAGCCTGGCGTGGATTCAACCTTTTGTCCCCTTTTATGTATTCTAGGTTTTTATAATCGGTGATGACCTGAAAAGGACCATTGATAGAAGTTTGTTGCCCACATCATAGTTACGCTCAGCTGGGGTTAGTTTCCTGAAAAGTAAGCACATGGATGTAATCTACCTGGATTACCCTGATGTTGAGAGAAAGACTGGTCTTACTCTGCTCTTACTTCACAGTTGGATGCATCCACCTCCACCACGAAAGGGAGATTAGGGTCTTGGTGCTTCAATATGAAAGCTGTGGTA
>JBAJNP010009911.1:0-17275 GCA_036877545.1 Yasuhikotakia modesta | reverse complement strand
CACACACACTCAGACATCAAACATCATGTCCTGCGTCACAGTCCAGTAAGATGGAGTTTGCAGGATTCGCTCTCATGTGGCTTGTAAGGCTGGCACACTCAGTGGTGCAATTTTGGCTGTAAAAGACAAGAAAGAACTATTAACATAATCATACAGACAAAAGTAACTTTGTTTTACATGCAAAAACAAATACAATGAGAACAAACTGTGTAACTATTCCAGTTTTAATCTTAAGTTCTGATTGGTGCAAAACCCTGATCAACACTCCATTAGATACGATTGTATCGTGTTTTTTAATCGTTATTAAAAAAAAACAATATTTAAAACACTTAAACACGCACAATCGCCAACCGCTCACCTTTTGTGTGCTGAGTTTCTTGTCCCCCCCGACAGAGAGTCCCGCCCCTTTGGTTTCCTTCCAGTGATAGAAGCCAGAATGAGGGGAGGTGGGCAGCCGGTGGGGTTTGGACGGGGGAGACGAGTTGCTGTTCTTACGTTTTTTCTCCAAACCCTTGTGATCAAAGCTGGTCATCCTGTTGTGCAGTCCTGAGTCCACTGCTCGGCTGTGCGGGGCAGCGTCTGGGGGCAAGTGGTGAGTCTTTTTAAAGGCCCACGAGGACGGCAGGGGGGCGTCTGAGGAGGTCAGTTGGGGGCATGGCTTGCTTCCTGGTGAAAGCGAGCCATTGGTCTGTCCGTGAGAGGCAGATGGTGGCGTTTTGCTAATAAGGGGTCGCCCTTTGTTCTGGGCCACGCAATTTTTGTCTGGGCTGACAGTGTCCAACTCATCAAAAGAGGACTTGCGTTTTCGCAGTGCTGCGGCGTCCACAGAGGACGTCCGCTCTGCTTCCCTGAGGCACAGCTGTTGCTTGCTGGGGCGACCCACTGGGTTTTTGGGCCGTCCGGGGCCTGACTGAGTTGGAGCCCGAGTGAGTTTATTAGAAGGAGAAGTTGTAGACTGGACACCCCCAGAGTTCTCAGATTGACTGTAAGTTCTGCTGGTGGAGGAACTCTGTAGGTTTGGCTCTTTGCCTGGTCCATGGGAGGAGTAGAAGGAAGTCCTGAGGGAGGTTGGGTTGTGACTTCCTGTTTTCAGTTTGGAATGCTGGGAAATGTAGGAAGTAGAGGCAGAAACAGTGACAGGCTTGGCTGGGGGACTCAGTGGAACTTGAGAATCTGAGGCGTGAGGTATTTTCCTGTAGGTATCAGATGAAACAGAGGTTATGAGCAGAGATCAGGGCTTAGAAAGATGCAACTTTACAAGGCTTTGGTTTGCAGGAAATGTTTTAGTTACAGACTGAAGGCTTTCTTATCAGCTAACAGAACTTAACCAGAAGTCTAGCCTGAGGAATAAATACCACAGAGATATACATGTCTCTTACACATAAAGGTACAAAAACCTGATAAAGTAAATATCAGATCTGCATTGTGACTTTTTCATTATTAATAAGCACAATTCAGTCCAACAATCTCATTTAGTTTGGATGCTTTCATTTCCTCATGGTGAAACCAATCAGAGTGATTGAACAGAAGAGGGTCTCGGCAGGTGCAGAAGCTCGTACCTCCACAGACGGCCGCTGAGGTGGGTCTGCAGCATCACACTCACAGCCGACCGCAGATGATGGAGGCGTCGATCAAAAGTGAAGATGCCGTGACCCAGAGAATGACTCCCAAATGAGCAAAACTGTGGAAGAAACATCAGAGGAGTTTTAAAAATGAATCATCCATGATGAGTCAAACACTGAAGATGATTCTCTTAAAGCCCACAAACTAGAACTTATTTTCTCAGAACTTCAATTACAGTATCACACGTGTGTAACGTTCAGCCGTACCGCGGCAGGTTTGGGATGCCATGGAGTTGAGGTCCAGTCTGTGAGCTCATCGCTTGTCTCTGTTTCGCTCTCATCAGCGGAGACATGACTCTGTGTGAGAAGAGACGACGGCCATGTGCTCCCGTCCTCCAGATGAGAGTTCTCCTCTGCACTGTCAGAGAACGTCTGTGTTCTAGCACAGCACACACACACAGTCAGTCTTAGAGCATGACTTTAATATTTTGTCACATGGTACGTTTCCCAAAAACCTAATCAAATGTGATTTCCTGTCTGCTTTGTTTTCATATTAAATTCTGCTGCTCTGAATTGCTGACAGAAGCAGTTTATTATCTCACCAAACAACAACTGAAATTTTAAGAAAGTCTGACCCATAGCTTGACATCTGACATTAAGGCAAACGTTTGCAGCTTCTTTCTCTCATGAAACACGTTTCACTGTGAACTCAATTCTCTGAAGCTCTAACCTGAAGGCAGGGCTGTTTGTGAGGGGTCTTCGGCAGAGGGGGGGCGCAGGTGTATCTCTGGCAGGTTCTGGACTCACAGACTGAGCAGAAGAACTCTCCGAGCCCTGAGATCCTCGTTCCCGAGCTTTAGAACTCATCTTTAGTTCCGCCACCAGCTGGTCAAAGTTTTTACTTCTGCCCTGAACTTTTCTCCTCTGATGGATGGAATGAATCTGGTTGAGAAGAACATAGAGCAGAACAAGATCTGCCTTCATAAAGAAAGTACAGCAGAAAGCCGCTCTCTCAGTGATCAAACGCAGGCTTAGAGAGAAGCAGAGCTTCACCAGTGAACAGAGCCCTTTCCTGTAATCTCTTCCCATTTCCGTCAGTCATGTCCGTTTAACTTCCTGTCTCTCTATAGACTAAAACCTGCAACCTTTAACAGGACCCGTGCTTTTGTGCGCTGTTGCTCTGTGGGCAAGTTGTGTTTTAAACCAGCGTATAATGCATCAACATAAAACAGTCCTGGAATATTGTGTAAATAATTGTAAATCATTTCTTAATTGTTCAGATGACGCTCAACTCACATTGCAGGTCAGAAGTCGAGTACAAACTTTCTTTTTTTCGGGGTCCATCACACCACAGTGCCTGTCAGGGTCACATTTTTCTGCAGAAAAGAGCCACTGTTTCATCAGACGTATGATGTCATGCAGAACGTATCAGGCCTTGTTTACATGTTTTAAAACTAAAGGGTCATCATGCAAACAGGGCTTCAGCTGAGACTTACTTGAAACCATCTTGTGTGTTCGTGCCCCACGGAGATGTCCAGAGAGGTTTTGGGTCGGGGCCGTTTCCCCTTTTTGAGACTGGGGTCTTTCAGTAGCTGAAGACCGACTGGGCGACCGGCCTCCATGGGGCCATGGGGGGTCTCTGTGTGGGGGGGTAGGTGAGCTCCGGGTGGGTTCCACGGGTGGAGGCTGCTTGAAAACAGACGATTCTGAATGACCTGAGTTTGGAGTCTTTTCCAAAGACGAGTGCCTGAACGGATAAGAGACCATCACTGACTGGAGATTTATGAAAAACAGACAAGTGCAAAACACAAACACACGTGAATCTTACCAAAATCCATCTTTCAGAGGTTTGGAGTGTTTGAACTGTGGCGGCGTGGAGGGAGACTGCGGTGATGCCCGCGAGGGGGCGACATTCGGGTTCCTCCCGCTCCAAGAAGAGGTTCCGTGGGAGGGCGGAGTGTGTCCGTGGGAGGGCGGAGTGTGTCCCTGACGGGGTTTTGGCTGTTGGGGTGGAGGTTGGGTGGAGCGGAGGTGTGCATAGAGCTTTCCCAGAGAACTGTGTCTCCTCTCCCAGTGCTTCTCAAAGGCCTGAGGTTTCACCACCTGACTGCAGTGGCTGCACACCACCAGGTAGAAGTCATCATACCCGGGACATTGACCAAAGATACACATATCTGCATGACAAACCACAGAGCAGCTGTAAGCCTCATACTCTTCATGTTAGATCACGTGCTGCATTAGCATCAGAATGACATCAGAGACAATTAGACATCAGATTGGGATTAAATGCAACATCTATTATAAAGTGTTGGGGACAAATCACTTCTGTAATTAGCCAAACAGAAATGGCTATTACAAATGAAGATAAAGTCACGATCATCACTGTAGCGTGAGCGTTTGGTACTTCCTGTGTCTCAAAATGAAGACTACATACCCTCCTTCCTCAGTGTCATGGTTTCTGTCGATTTCCTGCCATTTTTGCTGCATTCATCTGCATCAGACCCTAAAACATACAGGTGAAATAAGCATGTTATAAACACACACGTTATTGTACTTTAACATGCAGTCATTGCATCAGAATAGGCTAGTTCATTATTACCAGTGTATTAACAGCCTGTTATATTACATCATTTTAAACTAGGACGTCTCCCTACTAACCTATGAATTCACCCAAGGGGGTTAACTAAACTGGCACTGAGTCACCTATATCAGTCAGTGGTTGACCAGTGTGGGTTTTACTAGTTTATTCCTTTTAAATCAATGAATACAACCCATTTTCATGACTCAGTTTAATCACTTTGTCCTGTCTAAGCAAAAATCATATACCACAGAAATGTTAAACGCCAACCTGTGCCAGTAAACTGGTCATCTGTGAATCACAAGCACTCCTGTGGGTGGAGCCACAATTCAGCTGTACCTGGTTACTGTACCCGGTTACTGTACCTGGTTACTAATAGTGTCACCCGCCGTGACAGACGCGTTGTTTATGACATGTGAGGTTTATGACATGTGAGGTTACAGACATGTGAGGTTTATGACATGTGAGGTTACAGACAATGAGAAGCGTGGCGCGCTGTTATGACGACACTGATCGGAAACTATTACATCCTCCGCATGATTTGCTGTATGTTCATCTGCGTGCAATCGGAGGGCTAGAGACCCTCAGACGACCCTTTTAACAGGGTGGCAACAACGTCAAACTCCTCGTCCATGTCTACCGGCGCCGGCGCGTGTCTAACATTAGTGCCGCCAATAACGGAGCGCCGGAGAAAGTTGCGTTTACTGTATGCATTCATACTTTCTTACATAAACATCACGCACGCTCACGCACGTCTGATAAACCACTGCAGGACAGTCTCTCTGTTATAACAGCTCAGAGTTTCTCTTTACTCCGTCTGTAAAGAGCAGATGAAGAACAGACGAGCGCGCAGGCGCGGAACTCCGCCGGCACTAGGACCCCGCAGGTTCTTTGTTTGGGTAACAGGGTTCGGGATGTCGCGCCTTTTCCCCCAAAAATAAAGCGCATCCGCGGGTGTTTCTGGCGCTGGGGGAAGAAATACGGGAGACGAGGCGCTCACTCACCGTCCGACGCTGTCAGGTTGGCTCTGTCCGCCCAGACGCTCCAGCTCTGGCCCACGAAATCATCGAGACACGGCACCCGCCGTCCCAGAGCAGCCATTACTGTAACTGCGCGTTCACGCACCGCCATCATCACCGCGCGGCATAGGCGTTGACGTCAAAACGCGCGTGTCCGTGAGCAGGGGGGACCTGCGTGCGCGAGCACTTCTCACGCACGGAGTAAAATGTTTGTTATTGTCATATTAACTATTATATTGATATTGTTAGAAACATTGTTTGTAATTGTATGGGGACCTGAATCACATTTAGTGCTATTGTTATACAACACGAACACACACACATCACTGTTCACACACATCACTGAATTTTAATACTTAAAATTGCAAAACAAATTGCCATCAGTCTTTGTAAAGATATTTTTCCTAGTGAATATAAAATACAAACAACAACAAAAACATGGTCCTATATTTTCAATTTTCCAAAAGCAAAGTGTAGAAGTGTTTCCCCTGCAGAACAATGACTGTTTGTGGTTCATGTATTTGTCCAGATAACAGAAACGGATTTGTGGCCTTTGGCATAATTTTAAAAATCACTCAAACATTGAATATGAAACTATCTTCCTTCCCTTACATGACATGAACAATTATGTAGTGTTATAAAGTGAAATGTGGAGAAAGATTTTAGTGTTTTAAATGCTCAGAGATAAACATTTCAAAACAAGAGTTATAAAATTCAGTGTTTGCTTCTCCCGACATCTGATTGTGGCAGCGATATTAAAGTTTTTGAAACACAGGTTATTGTAGTTGTGAATTCAAAACCCTTCTGATCTTATTTATAATGTGGGTTTGTTTTTGCATCCAAACAGATGCCAACCATCAGTGAAATTACTGTATATAAAAACAGCATATGGGAAATATGAATATTCAGCACACAGCATTTCTGAAGTAGTGAACTGCAATGTATGACACTGCAAATAAAGCCTCTGCCTTTTAAAGTGTCGGTCTGCCACAAACGCACCGAGACGTCCTCCGTTTCTGAAGGACAGGAAATGATCTCAGATTAGTTATGAGGTTGAAACTCCGTTCTCTGCAGTGACTGGAGGATTAGTCGGTTTATAAAACGGCGTCTCCTTGTAGATAAACCAGCAGTTTCCTGCCCACAATATAACATTTATGAATCCACACAGCTAGAAGATGCAGAAGAGAGAAACAAGACGTTTATTCATTTCATCTGTGCTTAGTTCAATATAATAACACACAGAGATGTTGTCATCATATTCCTAATGTTTAAAGGATCATCGTAATTGTATTTCTTAATAAAAAGTACATAAGCCCTGATGGCTTCAAGATAAATCTTATATTAAGTCAGTTTTGAGACCAGTATTGATTAGAAGAACTGCAGATGTTTACCACAGAGGTGTTGAGGCTTCCCATGGAAGGGTACATATTTGTTCTGCAGAGATCTGGTGAACAATTCTTTATTAGGTTGTCAGGATTAGTCGCAAACTTTACATCTGTCAGACCTTTTGCCCAGACTGAAGATGAGACCAGCCATAAGAAAGCAAAGATCGCGGTCACAATCACATCCTGAGAGCCGAACAGATGAGAGTTTTTACTTAGTGGAAATTCTTGCAAGCAGCTAAACGTATGCAGCAAAAATAAATCTATGATTAAAAAAGTTATGGCAAACTTGATCAAATATGAATCTGTCACACAAATTACACTCTGTTACAAATGAAAAGTATCTTTTTTTGTTTTGTTCTGTAGACACTCACAATGACCGGTCCACGGTTCCACTCTCTGAACAGCTGCTGGTAACCCAAACACAGGACAAGGGTGAAGGTACAGTACAGGAACGCGAACACACCCACACAGACGAAACACTCGGCCGAGGACGAATAATCGCCCTGCAGGTGAGTTTTGCTGCTGTTGCCATGGCAGTCAGAAATAAAATATGATTGATTCTGAAGCCTGATAAATAAAAGTCAGATGTTTATCAGACAATTTAATGATCTTTTCAATTGTTCTTAATCTTATTAATTGTATTTGTTGTGGTTATGTCACCTGAATGGATAGACAAACTCAACAATCATCACTGATGGTCCAGTCTCACAGTGAACGCTGAAGATACTGGAACCAGCATAACCACAGGTGGTAGCAAACGCACAGATGCTGAACACCTACAAATACAAACACATAAAACAATGCTGATCTCAACAGTTACAGGTCATCAGACACATTTGATTTCATCTGTAACTCAAACGAGCTTAAAGGATATTTTTCACATCAGGTGGGGTGGAGAGAAAATCTATAGACAATATTTGTATGTAATCCAGTCAGTTACTTCTTAAAAACAGCATGAAAAGAACACAATAGCACAATAACACATCTGCAGAATCAGCGTTTAGCATCCTGTTGTCTTCACGTGCCTCCTCCCGCTCTTCTAACTGCTGACACACACATCCTGACCTGAGGTCCACTGCAATCTTCTCACAAGCTCCACTTCCACACAGGAAGTGACCTCTGCAGAACTCAGCAGAACTGGTACCAGAGCTGAAGACCTACAGGCTGTTTCTGCACCTGAAGGGTTCTGATTCAGCTACGGACTGTGAAAAACTTGTGGGAAACTTTTATCCAAAATGTTAAAAATATGTTGTTAACTGAACCTTATTTCATTCCAAACCAGTACGACACGCTTTTTTCCGCAGAGAATATTTTTATACGATGAAAGTAACTGAAGGCTGTAAATCCCTTTGATTGTGTTAAACATCTAATAGATTGTGTTTCACAGAGGAAAGAAAGACACGTTTAGAAGATACTTATATTTCCTAGTATCTGGACACAAACTTACATACAGCACACATGTATATATTTAAATGTTGACACACACACTTAAATTGATAAAGCAGCATTACATCAAACACGAGCAGAAAAACTCACCCACTCCAGGACCCGAATGAAGCCCAGCGGCTCCTGAACTGGACCCAGATCAAGCCTGAAACCCGCCAGCACCTTCTGAAGAGGAACAAACACACATCTTCATCTCTCTGCTGGTTTATTTACCCAGTGCAGTGTTGAGATTATTACCTGCACGGTTTCCATCCTCAGACTGTGGAGATTCTCTGCTAGTAAAGAGTCCTGGTCTGCTAGTCTGCTTCCTTAGAAACGAAACCAAAAGACACAATAGAATCACATGCAAGGTTTTAAAAGTGTAAAAACACTCATGTCAACAGGTCAAAAACTTTCTTTTTTTCTGCAGTGAAACACGTGATTTGAACTTTCCCTTAAAGTGGTAGACACAGATAAATCTTTAACACTGACACACACATGCATATGTTTCATAGTAAGGAATTTTTATGTTATAATATATATTTATCTTAGTTTAATTTATGGTTTCATTGTTGATTTTCTATTTGTAATGTATTTGTTCAACACATTGTTATACTGTCATTTTGATATTATTTATGAATTATAAGCGTGAATGACAACATAAACTGTAATATTATTATTCATATTTAAACTAAATCTAAGCTGGGATACAACTCCAAACTCCAGACACCTCCAGCAGCTCCAAACTGAATTATTTGCAGATGTTTTATGGTGCTTTAAAAGGTCACACGAAACCTTCTGTGTTATTTTAGATGTGAGATGTATCCACACAAACGTTTGGGTTGCAGCCCATCGGTGCGGAACCAGAGGCGGACGGACGTGTTCGCTGCCGGAAGGATAATGCACGAGCACTTCCGGTTCTGTTGAAACTAGCAAACTCACTCCCGCTGCAGCAGGTAAGACACGTCCAAACAAACGGTGTTTGTGTTTATAGTGTGTTGCTGTCGGTCACTTCAGTGGCGATACCACGAATATAAAGTCATTTGAACTGACTGCGTGTTTGCGTTTATGTTATAAAGCGTTTAGCTAACGAGGGATAACGATAAATACGCGCTTATATAACGATAAACACGCTGTGCGTGAGTCTCACTAACAGAGGAGTTTAGTGAGAGTTTCGTGGGATGTTCTGTATGGAAATAAACACGCTTGTAATGGTTTAATCGACTTCAGTCGTGAAGACTTAGTTTAAATGAAGCGGCATTGAGTGAAGGGTGGACTGACCAATGAAATGAGCGGATGAATCATAGCCCCGCCTTTATGGATACGGTCATCCAATCAGTGGAGAGGGTGATAAACTCAAACACGTCATGCTGTAGTTTAATGTTAGTTTCTTTAAGTGATATAAGGTAAATAAATAAGATTGTATTTAAATGTGTATTTATTTTACAGATTATTTCAAAATGTTCTTGACACGATCAGAATACGACAGGTGAGATGAATCCGAGCTGCATCACTTATTAAACTTTGGGTTTCATGTCAGCATGTTTGTGGTTGTTTGTTAGATCTGCATGTTTCATTCATGGCGAATCTCTGAACAGTTTTGTCTTGTAACTTTCACTTTCACTTTTGTTTGGTGCTGTAAAACACGCAGTCATGTTATATGAGAAAACATTTAATAAAGCAGCACGTTATGTCCTCAGAGGGGTGAACACTTTCTCTCCAGAAGGAAGACTTTTTCAAGTAGAATATGCCATTGAAGCTATAAAGGTAAATCAGAATGATATATGTATATAAAACAAGGATTTTAATGTTTAACCCATAAAATCAAAGTCCAACACGTTTCTAAAACGATATAAAAGTGCCGCATGTCATATATTAGACTATATATCAGAAGGTTATAGTTACATGTAATCACGTTATAACATGTTACTGGTGGTACGTTAGGGCTAACATTAGCTGTCTGTCTGTCTGTCTGTCTGTCAGTTGGGGTCCACAGCCATTGGCATTCAGACGGCAGAGGGGGTCTGTCTGGCTGTGGAGAAGAGAATAACTTCTCCTCTGATGGAGCCCAACAGCATCGAAAAGATCGTAGAGATTGATTCTCATATTGGTAAGTCAGCT
Organism: Yasuhikotakia modesta; assembly: GCA_036877545.1. NCBI lineage: Eukaryota > Metazoa > Chordata > Actinopteri > Cypriniformes > Botiidae > Yasuhikotakia > Yasuhikotakia modesta. The sequence continues at coordinate 7,185 of JBAJNP010009911.1, read as the reverse complement.
GATAAAAACATATGAATGATAAAGCTGTGAAGAACTGATCCTGAGACAGTTGTTTTCTCAACACAGGCTGTGCCATGAGCGGTTTAATAGCTGATGCCAAAACGTTAATTGACAAAGCTAGAGTGGAAACGCAGGTGAGTGGCGGTTAATTCTGCTCTGTTTGCTCATCGTAACGTCTGAGGAACGCTTGTGTTCCACGTCTTCTGCAGAACCATTGGTTTACCTACAATGAGACCATGACGGTGGAGAGCGTGACGCAGGCCGTGTCGAACCTCGCGCTGCAGTTTGGCGAGGAGGATGCCGATCCTGGCGCTATGGTAACAGCAGCCTGACACTTACCTTACATCTGTTACTGTGGAGGTTGTTTTTATGTTGCGGACCGTTCTCTGTTTGTCGTCTTCAGAGTCGCCCTTTTGGTGTCGCTCTGCTGTTTGGGGGTGTGGATGAGAAAGGACCCCAACTGTGAGGCTTTAATCTTTAAAGTTTTTAACATACATATTTCTGTTGAGTCATTTTGTCAAATAAAAATAAGGACATGTTTTTTTTTAAATGTATATCCTGATTTAAAATGTCTACAGGAATAAACATCATCATTTAATGACATGATGACAATCATCTGTAAATGGTCTCAGATCAATTGTGTATTAATAGCATTTAAACTCACAGGTACCACATGGACCCCTCAGGCACTTTTGTCCAGTGTGACGCCAGGGCGATCGGCTCGGCGTCTGAGGGCGCTCAGAGCTCTTTGCAGGAAGTTTATCACAAGGTATGTTATAAAGCTTTAATGCACCGTAAGTCTGCTAATAAATAATAATGTAAATGTATTTTCCTTCTACAGAACTAAGGCACTGTATTAAAAATTAGATTTATTATTAATGCTCAGTGTTTCAGCTGATGTCTTTTGGATTATATTCCACACAAAGCATTCATTCAGTGTCTCTGTTCATCTCGTTCAGTCCATGACGTTAAAGGAAGCGATTAAATCCTCTCTCACCATCCTGAAGCAGGTGATGGAGGAGAAACTCAACGCCACTAACATTGAGGTAAATCTCAGTACGTTCTCCTGACACGATGATGATCTAGAACTCGGTTTAAGAGTCAGTTCTAATGGTTCTATATCTGCTTCCAGCTCGCCACAGTAGAACCAGGCAAGACGTTCCACATGTACACAAAAGAAGAACTTGAGGAAGTCATAAAAGACATCTAGAGTCGATGTGTACTGAGGAACATTTGTGTGAATCATCACACACTGATTGCAAATGTAAATCCTGCGGTTTGCTCTGTTCAAACAGGAATTGAGTCTTTATACCATTTTTTCTGTCAATCCAAAAACTTTCTATAGTTCTGTACAAGCACAGAACAGCAGAACTTGTAGTTGAATTAAATGGGGGGTTCTTTTTGTTACGAATCACTGCTAATAAACTGTTGAAAAAGTTTGAAAAAAGAGTGTTTTACTTTTCAATGTGACTTAATGTTGTTTTTGCTTATTTTGTAGAAGTACAAATGTTTGATTCAGTTTTTTTTCTCTTTGCCATCGTACTAGATTGTTTAACTTTTATTATCAATGTGCAAAGTACAAATGCAGAGCCATTGTTATCAATAACTATAATCATTATTCAATTTAAATAGTATACAGCCTTTAGTCTGTTTGCATGAGGTTGGCAGACCTGTAAGGCCATTAAAATCCATTTGATTCAATAAAATTAAACTATTACAAATTAATGAAAAGTATCAAACTAATAGGTAGAACTTTTCTCTGACGCTAGGGTGCGCTAGACTGTAATGACTGGCAGATGTACACAATACAGGCCAGGATGTAACTATTGTGTAACTATAATGTATCTCTTATTCCAGTGGCTTCATTAGCATCTGAAAACTGAGGCTCTTAATTGGGCAGCTCTAATTAATGCATTAGTTTCAGAATGAATAGGACTTTATTGCAAGAACACTTCAAAAGAAGACGTGTCCTCAACGCCATGCAAAACAGGTCATCAATACACAACAGATGCTAAGAGATGCTTTACATCCTTTTAGGATGAAAAAGGGTCTCATTGCTTGTACCAGCTGCAGGCAAACGGCTTTATCTCATCTTCTGTGGGGAATAAAATTACACGAGAAAAACATTGACAAACACAAAACAACTTTCACTGTTTTGTGAAAGTTTGTGACACAAACTCTCTCATGTAACTCTTCATCTTTCTACTTCAGCACGTTCTGTGAAATGTTCTTCATAAAGCGACCCATAGATTAGATACACACTGCAGTGAGATGAATGATGTAACAGGAGCTGTGACTGTGTCCAGGTGATCTCCAGGCTGTAATAATGTGGAAAAATCTCCGCAGGTTTCACAGCCTTCCACACACACACACACATTAGCAGATAATCTGCTGCTATTTATAGCCCAACAGCAAATTTAACAGCAAATGCTAAACACAACAAAAGTCATTAATGGTATCAGATTAAAACTCACACTCTACTGTAACAGCTAAAAAGACCTTTATATGAAACATCACAGGATCGGTGGTACCTCAGCACATTATTACATGCTGAAATTTAAGATTAATGTAGCTGAATAAAATGATCCTATATAAAAACGTAAAGTCTCTCTCTCACAGTTCTAGTTACTAACATCTATTTATAGCTTCAGTATGTGGACAGATGGCATCAGTGTTTTTGTAAAGCTCTTACACTAAATCACCATCTCTGTTTAATCTCTGCTTATGGCATCTTTTCCATTTCACCGCTGCACAGATACAACGGCTGTCTCACAAATGAGAGTCCCAACACTGCTTTGACATGTTTTATTGACTGCCTGTCGTCCTGGTTTAGTTAACTTTAGTTATCTCTCATAACTAATCTACATCTGAACCCTTCAGTCCCCCATCAGAATGAAAAACTGACAATTAAAGGAAACAGTCACATGATCTGAATTGATTTACATTATTTGAACGTTACATTAATGTTTAGCGCCGCACAGAATTCAATTAAATTCATTCATTTGTTTAAATCTGGTCCTGTGCACCAATACTGTGAACCAGCTGTTACCCGACAGATTTACTTTGTTATATAACGGCACATATATGATCTAAGACCGGTTTAGCTTGGGCCAAAAGAACAACTTATCAGAAAAATGATGATGATGTAATATAACCCATAATTTTAACCATTTTTTAAGGTGCCATATTTTTAACTCCCTGTAGACATACAGCCTGTGAGAGTAACTTTTATAAAGACTAAACAGAAACAATCAGTTACATTTACCACTTTCTCCATGAACAGAACTGTGTCCACCTCCAGTAATGAACAATAAACACACGATAACAGTCACACACTTACAGACAGAACAAATACATGTGATGTAATAGGTGACTCCACACACACACACACACACACATTCACATGTGACAGACATATAATGACTGGATGACCAAACAATGAGCTCCACACACAACTCAACACAACTCAACACAACTCAACACAACTCAACACTCACAGATGTCAGACTTAGTGACTCATGTCTTTATTCAACAAGACAAACTTTGTTTAGAGGCACGAGCTGCATCTACAGTTACAATAAAACATATATAAACTAATAAATACTGTATGTACAAATTATTATTACTTTATGCTTTACCTGATTGTTTTACTGGTCATGTGTTAATAGTGCAACACTAGTATTTATAAACACACAATAAACTGCGACAGAGAAACAAACTCAGTCAGATTTAATAAATGATCTGTTTAGTTGATTATAAGAAAGTTCAAACAATAAATAAGAGTCAAAAGTTTGTATCAACAGTAAGAAAAATACTGAACACAACATGAACTGTGTCTTAAAGACCGAGAAAGTTTAGGTGACTTCCTCTGGTATCTGTCCAGGTATTCTGAGGCTGGTTCGGTCCGCAGCGCGTCCAGCGGGGACTGTCTGATAGCCGCACGCGTTCCGTCTGTCTCCGGTTCCGTGATGAACGGACCCCGCGGTCCGCATCCGCCTGCCGCCCGATCTGCAGCACAGCAGCATCTTGCACGTCTCCTCTCTGATCTGACGGTTCAGCAGCCCGTAGAAAAACGGGTTCAGCGCAAACGTGGAGTACGCCAGCCAGGTGACGGGTCCCTCCGCCTCCTCCGAGCTGCTGGGGGAAAAGCCCAGCGACAGATGCAGGTGGAAAGCAAAGTAAGGCAGCCAGCAAAGCATAAACTGGCCCACGATAATGGCTAAGGTGACGGCAGCTTTAACCCCGACCGGGGATCTCCGCTTCCTGCGCGCAACCGGGTGTCCGCTGGGGGTGAATATATTGGTCTGGCTGTTGACGGAATCGGACCGATGCTTCGGGTGTGTGTTTGACACGGACCAGCTCGGGATCGGACCTCGGTCCCGGGCAGCCGTGTGGGCAACTTTATACACGTTCCCGTAGACGGCGAGTAAAATCGCGGCTGGCACGCAAAAGCAAAGCGCGCAGAAGAGGATGGCGAACACCCGGCGATGCCCGCTGTGGCTCCAGTGCAGCGAGCAGTGGGTCGCCGCGATGGAGCTTCGGTTTCCGTAATCGGGCCACCCGAACACGGTGGCCAGCGCAAGCAAAGTGGAAGCGACCCACACGAGTCCCATCACTGCGGCGGAGAGCCACGGGGTCACTTGAGCCTCGTACCTCATGGGATGCACGATGTAGAAATAACGTTCAATGCTTATGACAGTCACAGTGAAGATGGAGGCAGATATGAGGAACGCATTGAGGAACACGTACAGCCGGCATTCAAGGACCGAAAACACCACACCGGCGAAGAAGGGCGAGCCGGAGACGATGCCGAGGGGCATGAGCAGCGCGGCGCACAGCAGGTCCACGATACACAGGTGACACACTAAACTAAACTTGCGCAGATGCGGCACTTTAACAACTACACCCAAAACTGCGCTGTTTGCCAACAGAGCCACGACGTTTAATGCCACCATGACAGCCAGGCCCGACAGGTCTCGCATCCGTGACTGCGGATTGGACATGGTGCCCAGCTGCATGCTGGGAGACAGATGCACGGGGCGGCCGCGACTCAACGTGCCATTAAGTTCAGTCGCGTTAAGCTCCAGTGTGGGAGGGAACCCAGACGTCTCCATTGCGTCTCAGCGCGTCTCAGCGCGTCTCACGCCACCAGCCTCCGCATCTCTGCCGTCTGGAGGTCAAAGATCAGCTCTGCTGAAGGATAATATGAGAGGCACCGGTTAACACGACTGATGACTGATGTGTGTTTTATGTCAAACGTTGTGGCCCCAGAAATAAACACAAACCTCACAAACCTGTGCAGAATTATGTAAAAAACCTAGAATTATATTCTCTGTTATACATGATCAGATATATTAATTATAATACTGTGGGGAATTGTAAATTATAATATGACATTATTTTAATGACCATTTTAATCACCAAATTCTCTTCATCCTGATGTAAGTTTCACATGTTCTTTGTTGCTTTAATATTAGTTCATAATCTACCTCAAACAATATCATTGTTTACTAACACTGTTACTTAGTTTTACAATGTCCAAATAAAAGTTTGTTTCGTGTCCAAACAGGACAAACGGTAAAACCTGCATGTTTCTGGTTTAGAGCGTGAATGAGTGAGTTGTGATGTAAAGTTTCCAGTGTGTTTGGATGTGTGTGTAGAGACACAGTTGGATTCTTTGTTCAGGACTGGAGCTGCTGGTGCTGTAAACTGTGCAGAATGAGTGTTTGTCTCACTGCAGCTGCTGTTTTCTCAGTGTGATCTCACTGTCACCTCCACATCACATCATGTGATCACAGCACACATTTCACAGCTGTAAATCTTATGCTAATGAGTTTCTGTCTATCGTAAACATTTACACTATAACATTTACTTTACAGTAAATCACCGGAGGCAATCACAAGTTATGTGCACTTGTATTGATCAGTAATTATAATCGTCTATAAAAACAACTCACACGTCTACAGGAGCTGAGAAACGACTGCAGAACCGTCTGGCATGAAAATCCGCACAGACTGTATTACATCACAGCTGCACTGAATGTTCCAGTGTTTAGATTAATCAGTTTTATTTATCTGGATGGATTGGTAATGCCTTGCCCTCACACACCCTCCTGTTCACACTGACACATAACTTCAGAGGTGATATAACACCTCACAGTGTCTGTTTGTGTTAAATAAACAGCAACACATGTACAGTTAACACCCAACACATGAGCTAACACACGCCTGCCCAACCGGCAGCAAACGTTCACCTTTAATCTACGTTCATGTCATTTATTCTGGCTGTAATCTCTTCCGGTCAGATCATCTAATAATCACATGTGCAACATGCTGGTTTCTGTTCTTGCATGATGAAAGTTATGAAAGAGGCGTCCTGGTTTCATCCATTAAACTTCACAAACACACTTATTTAACAACTTCAGTCACTGCTGTAGTGAGTTTTGTAGAATTGTACTCATGTTTTCAAAATATAGAAGTACAACATTTGTGTCTAATTCATCATCATTAAAATGTAAGTGAAAAACATCCTTCTTTCTAGAATATAGGATCAAATGTATGATATTATTATACAATGTTAAAGTATTACTATTTGCAAACTGGAGTTACAGTTATGGACAATCACTTTTTTACTGTATGTAAGATATAATAGAAGTGTTAGAATCTATAGTTTTACTCTTTAGTAGATTATTAAACTGAAGCTGATGTTTTTAAACCTGACATTTAGTGACATTATATAACTATGACATAACGTTAAGATTCACATCAAATACATACAAAATGAATAATCTCACCTGATGTCTAATATGATTACATCTGGTCAAGCATTATTTAAAGTTGTAAAATCCCGTGTTTCTGTATGTCCTCTCTCTGTTGTGCAGCTCCCAGTCTGTGTGTTGGATGGACAGATGACGGAGTGTGTTTGACTCTGGTGGTCTTTGCACTTAACTGATGTCACGGACGGAAGCCATTATAAAGGCAGATGTACACAGTGGAGCGTCAGTCCATTAGCAGACTTCACTGCATCATCTGCAGACTGACTAATTACACTGTGACAACACCTGACTGACTGATGAGAGCAGGACTGAGAGAGAGAGAGAGAGAGACAGAGAGAGAGACAGAGAGAGAGACAGAGAGAGAGAGAGAGAGAGAGAGACAGAGAGAGATAGATAGATAGAGACACAGA
>JBAJNP010009910.1:0-17277 GCA_036877545.1 Yasuhikotakia modesta | reverse complement strand
ACGTTATGAACACGTTATGAACACGTTATGAACACACACAAGCACATGTAAATATTTAGTCTGTTATATACAGAGTATGAATATTGTCTTCATATCAACTATATACCTGCACCATTCACACAGACACACGTTCAGCACAGCAGCAGCAGCAGCACTTGAGGACATGATACGGTGAGGTTCGGTACCGTGGGTGAGGTGAGGCGTCTCAGACTCTCCCCGAGCGAGTCCAGATTGACGCGTTTGCGCCGGGCGACTCTTCTGCTAACGGCCGCGTCCTCGAACGGACACGAGCGCGTCTCCACGGGGCTCCTGCCGTTCCAGAAGACGCGTGAGAACGGGCACTCTCCGTCCTCCCCGGGGCTCTCCAGGTAGTCCGAGCCCATAGAGCTGAAAGATTCGGAGGAGATCTTCCGTGAGGACATGCTGCGGATTCATCAGACGCGCAGGTACGGCAGAACCATCGCAGAACCGGGACGGGGAGCGCGCCAGGCGTGCGCTCCGACACCCCGGAAATGAGTGCAGCCCCTGCGCCTTAACTGGACCTCTGGATCACCAAGTGCGCGTTTCCTTTCTTTTTAATTTTGGATCACAAAATCTCAGCGAGCGTGATGGCGCATCCCGGTATCTTCTAGGTGACCCAGCAGCTCCTCAGACCGATGAAGAGTCCCCGATACCTCATGGTCCCCGTCGCTGCTGTCCGTCCGTGCGGGTCTCTGCGGGCTAAACGCGCGCGGTCACAAAGACGCGCGTCCAGTTGCGCGTAACCATGAGAAATAATCCAACATCCAGAGCGCGCAGAGCCTCTGCACCCCTCCTCCCCACAGAGAGAAGAAACCCAAGCGCATGCGGAATAATGTGGGTCAGACTTTACATTACAGTGTGATTATCACATCTGTCACAGTGTGATTATCACATCTGTCACATGTATCTGCGTGTCTCACATTAGTAACATATTTTGTGTGACGGGCACGTGTGAGGATTTGCTTACAGGTTACATACGAATATCTGACACTGATCCTCGCGTCTCTACTTTCATCACCTGAGAGACTATGAGACTCATTTCTACACAGCTGATAAACAAATTTGAGTCTTATGTCTTAACATATCATGTAGTGTTGTAAAAACATAACTTACAGTAGCTGGGTTACAGTTGTGTGGATACTGTACAGTAGTGTTAGGAGCTCTCAGTCTGAACCAACAAAGAGCTCTGAACTGTCACAGCAAAGAAAAAGCAAGTTCTATAAGAGAAACAACGTTTACACGTTACATACCATCTCCTCACGTTCAGTTCTATAAGAGAAACAACACTCACACGTTACATACCATCTCCTCACGTTCAGTTCTATAAGAGAAACAACATTCACACGTTACATACCATCTCCTCACGTTCAGTTCTATAAGAGAAACAACATTCACACGTTACATACACATCAACTGCGACACATCAACATCCAAATTTCAAAATGTTCAGATGTGTTTATTTAAAGCAACATTAAAAAAGCAGGTTTCGCCGAAGTGTGTGTGAGTGTGGGTGGGTGTGTGTGAATGTGTGTATGAGTGTGTGTGTGATGTTCTCTGGATGTCTCTCATCGTTCTCTCAGTGCTCTAGACTCTGACCCACTTTCCTATTTTGCCTGTTAGTGTTCATATATTAGACAGTAACTGTCTAATGTGTGTGTTTGTGTGAGTATGCATGTGTATGTGTGTGTGTTTGTGTGAGTATGCATGTGTATGTGTGTGTGTTTGTGTGAGTATGCATGTGTATGTGTGTGTGTTTGTGTGAGTATGCATGTGTATGTGTGTGTTTGTGTGAGTATGTGTGTGTGTTTGTGTGAGTATGCATGTGTATGTGTGTGTTGGTATGTAAACAGTCACACAGAGCAAAACGCAATGACATAAGATCAGATATTTGCAGATGTGGATGAGGGGCAGCAGGATTGTTTGAAATTCATCAGACTGAAGCATCTAATTATGAACTTACAGATGATGAGATGACAACTTTCATCTCAAACCATTAGACAGGTAAAAATCTGCTACCATAATATCACAATATAAACCAGCTAAGCTACATTTCTCTGTCCTTTAGTAACAAACCAAAAGCAGCAAACAAGCAGACCATAAAAACATTGTAGTTTAGTCAAAGCAGAGCACATAACATCCCATTAGCAGCACAGCACTACCTGATTTAAATTTGCTAAGAGTTCTGCAGATCTTTCCAGAACTGCTTACACCTCTGCTGTGATGAACTTCTGTGTTCACGTTACAATTGTGTCTGAAATTCTTCACAAAACAAAAGCCAAACCCCAAATAGGGCTCAGAACACACCAGCATGGTAAAGTTACACTGTCTCTGATTGGCTAACTGTTGGTCTTTGTACAGTCAAATGGCTTCCACCTCTGAGAGAACCCCAGAACTTTCTTGCGTTGGTCATCAAAGTTTTCACGTATGGGTTTCCGCCATCGTCTGGGTTCGAGGTCCAGCATACCACCCAGAATTTCCTGATGGACACAAAGACATTCAGTCATGTGTGCGCAACAGATTCAACCTCATTACAGATTCTGTGGGACCGGAGTTCTGTTTAGAAAACGTGTGATGCCCATGAAACATTGCAGTCACAAGCTAGACTTCAACCTATAAGCACCACAGCGCAACATTCCTGGAAACATCACAGTCCTGTTTTAACTAAGGCTTCTATTGAAATTAATTAAAAAATGCTCTGTTTATCTTTTTCATTTTACTTAGTGTTTTCTCTGTTTGGGTGAATGAATTGCACTCAGAACAGGAGGCAGTGAGAGGAGGCACATGTTAAACGGATGCAGCAGCTCCACCTGCTGTGTTGGAGCGTCACATAAATACTGCTGCTGAATTATTTATGTTATCATATGTGTGGAATTAACACAACATCAGTAATCATGATTATTAATGTCACAGTTACATTGTGAAACTTAAATGTCTCTATACTAAAGACATCAAAGACTTACTTTGCCAAAGTAGTGTGGAAACTTCTGCTCATTTTCAATGACGTGAGCAAAGCCGCCCTGCAAACCAAAGTCCACAGAGAAGTAAGGCAGCCCTCGAGGAACCTGCAGGAACATGGAGAGCTCTCACAAACCGAGACAGACGACTGAAGACGAGAATAAAGAAGAACCAACAGAGATACTCACAGCTCTTCTGATGTCTTTAGAGGAGAGATCCACAACCTTCTTGTTCATGGCCCACTCTTCATCTGACTCCAGTATGGCTTTCTGAAGGCACACACGAAACATCAGTGACGTCACAGGCACGTGTGTGTGAAACTCAAGGTGAGGGTTTGACTGAAGGCGTGTGTGTTGTACCTTGAAGTAAATGGGTGCCATGTCTCCGAGCTCTTTGGGCAGCGGTACACACTCATACACCATGTGCAGGCGTCTCTTCAGGTTCATGTGTGTCTCCAGAAACACACAGTCCAAATCCTGAGAGTCAAACATCTGGACCAAAGCACGACGCAGCATCTAGCAGTTCACAAGATGTTGTGTAGGGTTATTCATTCAGAAATGTTGATCCATTGTGGAATGTGAAACATGACTAGCAGTGTAGAACAACCTGAGATTTTGACACACAGAAAACGTGAGAGATTCTTGCCTGTGCAAAACTCACTACCAACATGCCAAGTGGTTTCTAGAGTACTCAGGGTGGTAGCTAGGGCTCTGTTTAATGTTCTAAGTGGTTTGTACTGTGCACTAGGTAGTTGCTATATGGTTGCCAAGGTGTTCTAACTTGTTAACTTGTTGCTGTGGTGGTCTGTGTGGTTACTAGGTGATAGTGATGCCATTTTAGGCAGTTGCTTGTTCACATGATTTAAAGAGCTAAACTTTATAAAGGGCTCTGTGACATTTCATTCTTGTGACATTATAAAATGAAACATTACACCCTATGTGTGTGTGTACCTGTATTTCACTCCATATGTCTTCATCCAGGCCTGTGGCTGCTGTGTGATGTTGGATAGGGACGATCAGACAGTGGCCTTCAGTCAGCGAGACACTGTTGGGCAGACACAAGTATACCTGCATGTGCGCACACACACACACACACACACACACAGATCAAAACAGCAGTCAGTTTGTATGTTGTCATCAGTGTCTGTCAGGTGTTTGTCCTCTGATGAGGAGAGATTACTCCATTACTCCATTGGAGTTTTCTGATCTCACAAACAATGAGTGAAAGCTGGCTTTAGTAAGATCTAGATCAAACACAAGAAGCTGCCAACATGATTCGTATTTTAAGACATCACAGCAAACAGAAGAGCAGCAGAAACAGATAAGAAGTGGTGTCGTGCCTTCACTCCCACAGCCACAATGAGATGTTTGGGTAGTTCAGGGCTGTCGAAACAGTGAGGACATTTCTCCATCCTTCCAGCTAACCGTCGGGTTTCCTGCAGGGCTTTATTCCTCAACCTCTCCTCGTCTCGACCCGAGCGCTCCCGCTGGGCTGCACTCGACACAAACATGTCATCCAGAGTGAAGTCATCCGTGTCAGTTTTTCCCATCATCTGCCAAAAACACAAAACACACGTTCACCACCACAACACACACCAAACAAACGCTTACCACCCCAACACACACACACATACTGATCTCTTACTTCATCAGTAATAACTTTATGGTGACGTCTGCTCTCAGACAGGCCTGTGTCTTGATTTATGGATTATGGATATTTAGTGGATGGATGGGGAAACATACATAAGCTCCTGCAGGTGGAAGAGTAAAGCGATTGGGAAACAGGTAAGGTGAGCTAGCTGAGCGCGCCGCAGTGGTCAAGTGATGTTATTGGCTGGCAGGAGGTCAGGTGATCCAGCAGGGCTCAGGTGCCAAAACTGAGGGTCATTATCTGAATCCAGAAAACAGACGCAGATGGGACCCGGCTGCAGGGATTCACTAACAGAGTGTGTGTTCATTTCTTCAGACACACACAGACCCAGAGAAATTTAGCAATGCAACTGCAGACTGAGACAACGTAACCGTAGCAACGAGGGATTTGTGTGGGAGGCGTGTCTTCTCGAGCTGGCATGCTTGATTGACAGATGGAGAGTGAGAGATTGTAGGAGTACTGCAGAGTTTGACCTAAATTAAATGTGCTCTAAATTCTGTATTTATATATACACTGCCAGTTACAGTCCACAGAAAAATGCACATAAAAAACACGTGTGTTCTGCTTCATATGCATCTTTTGACACCACTCACATGCTATAAAATACATAATTCCAGTCCTGGATGCTGACTGGACAACCAGTAATAGTAAAACACAACATACATTCACATGAACACATTCCTGCTGCTGTTGGTGAAACGGCTCCACAGTGAGAGGATGAGGGGAGTCACAAAATCAAAATGTGTGAATGTTTGTCACTTTTATTTCTTATCTCTATGGCAACCATGATGTCTTGCCTTAGATTTTAGTAGCCCTGCTCTGTTTCTACCAGCAACACCAAATAAACACCATCTCTGTTACATCGAGAGAGAGACAGATGACACACACATGCTGCAGTCTCACAACAAGCATCTGTTGCTCTCCGGCTCAGGCAGTGAGACAGAGAGACAGAAGCTTTAACTCCACAGGCTGTTTTGTTTGTGTTTCAGGAACCCATTAGAGATCTTAAGGGGTCATATACATCAGCATGTGTGGTGTGCGCTGCCACTCACCTTCCCAGCCATGCGTGAGTAGAGAGCGTTCTGATCTTCAGCAGTGCTCATCTTCTCTCGTCTGACCATCTCCTGCAGTTCCACACCGTCATCATCCTCAAAATAACGCACACGTTCTCCGTCCTGGTGCGTCTCGATCTAAACAAACACACCCGTAAGCACTTCTGCCGACTAACACAATATATTCAAAAGTTGCCATGTTGAAATAGTTCATATATGTGTGTCACAATGATCTGCTGAAAGATTTGAATCTTTCATGAAGTTCTGCACAGTCCATTTCAGTTATAGTTACAGTAAAGCTTCTCCCAGAATTAATTCTCACTGCTTTTGTCTTTCTTCTTCCTCCTCTCGGCTCCTGAGGTCGTGTGGAGGCGCCGACCGGCCATGCTCGTCCTGATTGGTCAGTTCTAAAAAGCAACACTTCTTTATCTGCATCTGGTAGTGAAGACACCTGAAAACAGGAAGACAAATCTTCAACATCACAACTGCAGATTACACAAATTTTACAGATTTTATTTGCTTATTACATGCAGATTGTACATCAGAAACGAGCTACAATCCGCTGTGACAGAGCTGAGGGGGTTTTGACAAACACAAATGCACATGAATTATTTTTCTGTCACCTGTTCTCTCTGTTTCATCAGTAGAGCTCTGCTGTCCCTCAGACGCCGGGCCGCGTCCATCTGAGCCTTCAGTTTGTCTGCCAGAACCTGAAACGACACCAGAGGATTTACCTTCATCAGTGTTTCTCAATCACTAATGCAGATTAACAAACCTCCAGGAGCCTTAGAATAACCTCAAATGAGCTACAACAACTCAAATCAGGATCAAATCTTGATCAAGAATATTTTACTGATTTTCAAATATTGTTTTGGACAAAAACATTCTACACAATTCCATCTGTCATGTGACAAACGATATGAACATGCTGGTGGTGTTTTGGTGACCTCACCGTGTTACCCATGAGTTCTGCCTTGACAAGTTTGGCACCAAGTTTATTCATCTCTTCATCAGTCAGGATCATCTCTTCCTCACTCTCTGAGCTGAAAGTTATCACACAGTTTTAGTGAATAAAACACATTTAAATCATGAGATTGGTGTGTGTGAACGTATGCATGCTCTCAATCTGACCTGCTCGCTGCAGCCGTTGTTTTACTCTCCTCCAGTGGGGTGGCGCTCTTGTTTGTGTGTGTCTGTAAATCTGGTTTCTCGGAAATGGTGCTGCTCTTCCTCCAGGCATCCACAGAACCATCATCATCATCAAAAGGTTTCTTGAATCCTATACTCTGATTGGATGTAGAGCTTCCTCCCCCTTTAAGCCCAACCCATACAGGCATGTCCTCGTCTGATTGGGAGGGTTTGAGGAACTTGCCCCTGAGGCTGGAAAGAGAAGTGGAGGGGTCTGGATCACACTTCCTGTCTGGATCCGTTTTGCCCCTCTGGTCTCGTTCTTCACGCTTCAAAGTGTCAGTGTCTCTCTCTCTCTTCCTCTCTCTCTCCCTGCTACGGTCCCTCTCTCTCTCTGCATGTGAAGATCTTTCTCTCCATCTCTCCTCCCGGTCTCCCCTCCTCCATCTCTCTCTCCCTTCTTCTCTGTTGTCTCTTCTCCATCTCTCTCTGCCCTCGTGTCGGTCTCCTCTGGTCTCATCTCTCTCTTCTTCTCTTCTCCCCCTATGCGCCGCCTTCTCTGCCTCTCTCAGTCTCCTCTGGAACTCCTCCACAGACTACAGCGAGAAACACAGTCACACACAGCCACACACATGTCCGGTGCAGAGGAACTGTGCTGGTCTGTGTACTCACCCCATATCTCTCTGCCACCACACTCTCAACACTGCGCTGCTCCCTGCCAGCCTGTTCTGTCATCCTCTGATAGGACCTCTGGAGCCAACTCATCCCCCCATCATTCACCACTCCAGCTGAGAGAGAGAAAGTATGAACAAGAATCCATAATTTGTTCATATATTTTCATTAAAACTGTGTCAAATAATGATATATTAACAGTGTAAAGACACAGCTGTCTGCTGAAATCAGACACTCATGATTTCTGCTTTCACCTTTTTGAACTGCAGTACTAGCAGAGTCCTCCGGAGGCAGACCGCTTCCTCCATCCTTCCAGTAAGGGTTCAGCTCCAACTTGTGAAGACCAGCCTGTCACAGGTCATGCAGGCATTTAACAAACACTATGAACCTATTAGGAACCTATTATGAACCTCTGCTAGAGACGCTAACAACTGATGCTATTTTAAAGGCTTGTGACAGGATTTGTGTGATTATGTATGTGTTCATGTGTTGGGACGTGTGGCTCTGAAGAACTCTCTGAAGGATCTGAAGAAATTGCCATGCCTGTTTTTAACAGCTGCTTTACTGATTGGACTGTCTTTCAGTGTCTGTTACCATTAACCTCCATGAGTGGTGTGTTGAGAACAACGAAAGAAAATGATTTTGGGTGCATAAACTGTAAATGTCATGTGACTAACACACACACACACCTGCTGGATGGCCTGAACTTTCTCTCTTTCTGCCTCTTTCTCTGCTTCCTTTTGTGTGCGTTTCTCTGCCACAGAGGTGGTCTTCATAGTCAGGAAGTCAAAGGTCATCCACTCATCTCTCTGGGAAAGACAGAGTTAGGAGAAAGACAGTGAAAGAGAGAGAGTGTGTGTGAGACAGCAAGAGCTCTTCACTTAGAGCAATAACAGTATCAGTACAGCTGGATACTGAAGTACACGCTCTCACACTAGCACACATAAGGAGGAGATGTTAGGCCAGAAAACCTGATTCAAACACACCAGTAATAACACTGACTCTTACTAAGTTAGCACTTGATGAGCTAACAGTGGGCGTGGCCTCTTGTTCCACCTTCCAGGGTTTAACTCCTCCTCCTGATGGGGGTGTAGCTTCCACCCACTCCTCCTCTGAATCCTGAAAACACAGATGAACAAGGTTAAAACACAGAAGTCCTTCACAAACTAACACACAGGAACACACACAGGAACACACAGGAATGCACACGCACAGGAACACACAGGAACACACGTGTGCACAGGAACACACACGCAGGAACACACAGGAACGCACACGCAGGAACACACACGCAGGAACACACAGGAACGCACACGCAGGAACACACACACAGGAACACACAGGAACACACGCAGGAACACACAGGAACGCACACGCAGGAATACAAACACACAGGAACACACGTGCATACAGGAACGCACACAGGAACGCACACGCAGGAACACAAACACACAGGAACGCACAGGAACACACACAGAGGAACACACAGGAACACACACACACAGGAACACACACACACAGGAACACACAGGAACACACAGGAACACCCACAGGAACACACACAGGAACACACACAGGAACACACACAGGAACACACACACAGGAACGCACACACGCAGGAACGCACATGCAGGAACACACACACAGGAACGCACACACAGGAACGCACACACAAAGGAACACACACACACACAGGAACGCACACACACACAGGAACGCACACACAGGAACGCACACACAGGAACGCACACACAGGAACGCACACACAAAGGAACACACACACACACAGGAACGCACGCGCACGAACACACAGGAATGCACGCACACAGAGGAACACACACACACACAGAGGAACACACTGGAGAACTGTCAGAAGATCCATCCTCCTGTTTCTCCTTCTTGACCTTCTTCTTCTTCTCCTTCTTACTCTTCTTTGCTTTCTTTTCTTTCTTCTTTTTCTTGTTTTTCACTGTATGCTCCTGTGTGAGATACACACACAGATGTTACAGTGTTATGGTTCCAGATAACACAAGTCCTCTTCCACGGTGCATGAACCTTACAGGCTGAACTTTAACCTCTCACCTGTCCAATCTGCTGCAGCCTCAGATCTACCTCCGGCAGGATCCAGGTATCTTCACCCCTGAACTTCCTCTCAGCTCTCCTCCTCTCCTCCGCCTCATACTTCTGTTTTGCCTACAGAACGACAGAGACAGAAAAAATGAGCTGTTAATACGGAAAACAAGATTTTGCTACAGAATAAGAGATTGGTGGACAGGATTATGTATATGGTGCTGTACACATGCATGAGAAAGAATAAAAGATAAGAAAAATAAAATAAAAAATAAAATAAAGACATACACATATGAAACCATTTATGCATATACTTTTAAGGAGTAATAAGAAATTAAGTAATTAGAAATATTGTTAGAAGCTTTCAGAAATCTCCCTATCAAAAAAACACTGACAGAGACACTACTATAAAGAACTTAAAGTGACATCTTTATATAAGATAACATATTACAAATGGACGGAAAACGCAAACGAGGCAATTATATTCAACCTAGCTTTAATCAGCTCTGTTTGCTCTGATTCTGATGAAACCCAACAGTTTGTTTAACCTGCTGTAGTATTTGCTCTCTTGCTTCTCTTTTGGCCTCTTTTCTCGATATGATGCTGTTTGCGCTCTCAAACCCGTACGCCGCCATGACGCTGCCGCAACGCGCTCTCCACTGTCGCGATCACTTACCGCACCGAGGCTGCGGGTGTCGCACTCAGAGGTTTTTCTCCAGGGCGCCAGAAAGCCAAATTCTCTATAGATGCGCATTGAAATCTCATCGTCGTTTACTAGGTATAAATAAATTCTTATTTTGTTTAAATAGTGTTTAAAACAGCCTATAGTCAATATTTGATTAAACTGTTGTTCAAATGTTTTATCATTTATCATGTAACATGTAAAAACATTAAATTGCAGATTAACAGAAGGATGACAGAAAGTAACTTATCACAGATTTTTTCATCACACTGAAAGAGGTATTGACACTAGTTTCTGGAACACTAATCTTGCTGTCATTTAATAATTTATTTAAATTTATAATAAAATAATATCTCTGTGCGTCAACTTTTAGATAATCTCAAAACACACTTGTTTTTAATACTGTTTTAAAAAACTCAGTCAAAATGTGTTTTTTAAATTAATTTTCTTAAACAAGAAACTAAATCCGTCTGTTACGCAAGATTACAAGGAAATGACGTGTCAGAAGACCCGCGAGACGCCGGAAGTGACGTCGAGAGAACTGTCATGTGACGGGTCGTACACTTGCCCCGAAGCTTTGCACAGGTAAACAAAAACCCCAGAGCCGTTCATTTACACACCAGACCGCCAGCATCGCACTGAACCACTGGACCCGTCCTGAGGAGATCATGGGGTGCTGTTACAGCAGCGACAGCGAGACGACTGAACAGGTACAACACTGCCATAAAACACAGATGTTAGAAACACAGTGTGTGTGAGTGTGTGTGTGTGAGCGTGTGAGCGTGTGTGTGTGAGAGAGTGTGTGTGTGTGTGAGTGTGTGAAAGAGAGAGTGTGTGTGAGTGTGTGTGAGAGAGTGTGTGTGTGTGAGTGTGTGTGTGTGAGCGTGTGAGTGTGTAGGAGTGTGTGTGTAGGAGTGTGTGTGAGCGTGTGTGTGTGTGAGAGAGTGTGTGTGTGTGTGAGTGTGTGAAAGAGAGAGTGTGTGTGTGTGTGTGAGTGTGTGTGAGAGAGTGTGTGTGTGTGAGTGTGTGTGTGTGAGCGTGTGAGTGTGTGTGTGTGAGAGAGTGTGTGAGAGAGTGTGTGTGAGCGTGTATGTGTGAGCGTGTATGTGTGAGTGTGTGTGTGTGAGAGAGTGTGTGTGTGAGAGAGTGTGTGTGTGAGCGTGTATGTGTGAGTGTGTGTGTGTGAGAGAGTGTGTGTGTGTGAGAGAGTGTGTGTGTGTGAGAGAGAGTGTGTGTGAGTGTGTGTGTGTGAGTGAGAGAGAAAGAGAGAGAGAGAATAGCATGACTACAGGATCAGATGTCTAGATTTGTCATGTGATCTCATGTGTATGAAGGAATTATTTTCAGGGCTCCAAAGTGAAACCCAAAAATGTTCAAAATTTTGAACATTCAAAGTGAGGAACACTTATGTTGTAAAAAAAAATTAACAATATTTAACATTAAAACCTTATGTCGTTATGCTGTAACATCATTCCAAAAACGTATTTTTACAAGTGCTTCAAATGTGCCTGTAGTTCTGTGTAAATCAGGTGTGTAGGTCTAATACACCACAGCACTCCACATTGTTCTGTGTCTGATCTGGGTCTGTTGGATCTGCAGAACAGAGAAGAGATTAAGCCCTTAATTGACCCAACTGTAGACAGAAAATCAACCAATGGAACGGAGCGAAACGCAGACAGTCTGCTGTCCAGCCGCACAGATGAACAGGCATTACTGACAGTCATTCTGCAGCGAACGGCTCTGTATGACACACACAACACACACTCATTACACACCTCTCATCACAGCGTAACCATCATCTCATCATCTCAGTCTAACTGTCATCTCATCATCTCTCATCACAATCTAACTGGATCTTTCCTCTTTTCCTGCGTAGGAACATAATCGATGTGTCGGCTGTTGATTCTCAGGGCATGGAACAGCATGAGTACATGGACAGAGCCAGACAGTACAGGTTTGTTAGGAAATCTTGTTAACATAAAATAACAATATCACGCTGTGTATCGGTAAATCCGTGTGTGTTTTAGTTATATTTTCATTGATGTGTGTTTGCAGCACAAAGCTGGAGGTGTTGAGCAGAACACAGTCTCAGAAGAAGCCTGTTCCTCTCCCATCCCTCACCAGCCAGCCGCACCAGGTGCTCGCAGCCGACCTGCTGCCCAGCACAGACATCCAGCAGGTCAGACACACTTCCCTCATAGGTCAGGGGGGTGAGGCAGACTGACGCTCGACTGGTTGTTGTTTGTATGATGGTTTCTCTGCTCCCCAGGTCTCTAAGATCGCGGCGTATGCCTGCAGCGCCATCTCACAGATCAAAGTCGATGCTAAAGAGGAACTGGTGGTTCAGTTTGCTATACCGTGATTTAACAGACAAACCCTCCCCCTCTCACATATTCTTTTCTCTCTTTCTTTTTTCTTTCTTTTCTCTCTTCTCAGGTGTCTCAACAAACACAACAAACACCTGTAACATATTACATGATCTGCATTCATACTGGCCCATTAAACGTTCAGAGTTTCTTTACTCCCCACCACAGAATGATCCTCTGACTGGCTAGAAACTGTACTACAGTTAAATCCAGCTTTGCACAGTTCGGCTGGATAATGTCTGAACACGGAGGATGTTGGGGAGTTTTTGTCCGGCATCCTCCTGTTTAACATTATGTTCCTGTTGTTTTCTGGAATCACTTCAGTTACAAGTGAATTTATGATAATGGTTTATTATTCATAATGTTTTCACAAATGTGTGTATTTTGGGCAGTGTAATATCAGACAAGATACAGAGTTAATACCTCAGCCTGCAGAGTAAAATGCACATATGTCACATTAACCCTTTGTTTTCATGTTTCACAAGTAGTTCAGAGTTAAAAGTGATTCAGTTAGTTTTCTCTGTAGAGTTTGCTCAGACTTTTCTTAAATTGATCCTGGTTTTATCTGACAGCTGCACAGGAAATCTGCTGCAGCGTCTGATGCACTTCATTCCTATTCTGACTATTCAGCAATATCTCCTGTAGCCAGAATTGTGGTTTTGCAGATTTGTTTAGTATACTTTGGCTTTGCAGAGTGTAAATAATATTGAAGAGGTCATGTGATCTGAGCTTGTTTGCATGAGTGTGTGTGTCTGGTCATATCAGCGGTTTGATTCTGTTGCTGTGGATGTAAAATGATTCGGAGCAGCTCAGTCGTGGCTCTTCATGAGAGGAAAGGTATTTTCTGCATGTCATCAGAGCAGATGGAGTTATGCAAACCAATCAAACAAACTGTTATGAATGAGGTGATGAGCTTGAACTGTGTGGCCATTTTCTGGGAGACGTGAAATTCTTTTGTGTCAATGCCTGTAATGGAGAGAACGGTTTACTGTGTCATTATGTCTTCACCGTAAGGCTTTGCAAACAGTATAGCTTGTTTTTAGCTAAGCAAACAGGGACACTTTTACCTGCCTGTTCCACTTTTAAAAACAAATAAGACAATTTAAAGAACAAACAAATATTCTAAGTTAGTCTAACTTATCATTTTTTGCTTTGTTTAGCTTTTGTGCCGAACATGAGGGAAACACCAGTGAAATCTTGCTTAAAATGACACAGAACATGTTTGTGTAATTATTTATTTTCTGTTTTCATGGATTTTTGCAAGCAGTGTGTTAAACAAATCACTCTCTTTTCTTGTAAAGGGATAAAATCCACTGCAATACAGTTTATCTTCTTGTTTTCTGTTGCAGTGTGTTAATATTGTGTTCAGGTTTGTTTATCTACATGTCAAGTATTACCTGCTTTACAATGGTCAATATTGTGTTAATACTGTTTACTGTTTTGTTGAATGAAATTATGCATTAAAGACTTTGAACTACAACGTGTTTGTATTTTATGTGTATATGGTGAGTTTAGAGGGAGTATTTAGACCAAATGCTCATTTTGCAACTTGCTTACAATGTCTGTAAATGTGCTTTCTTACTGTCACTGTAAAGTGTCCAGTAGTTCTTACAGTTATTTTGACGTGTCACCCTGGTGCTTAATAAGTTTCACAATTAATCAATAACAACCAATCAATAAAAGCCACAGCAAAACTTCTTAAGCAACAGAAACGTTCCAGCTGATTAGAATACCTCAAGTACTACAGTATATTGACTTATATTGGTGACTTTAATGCAATGGGTTACATTAGTACATACAGGTCAGTATAAATGGATCGGATGGTTCTGTTGTCTTAGCTGTTACCTGTGGATGCGATTTCTGTTTTTTTGCCAAACAGTCAAACTTCTTTCCTGTTTAGTTTCATCAGCATTGAAATCATCTTCAGATGAAAAACTTTCAACAGGCTACAAGGGTTCGTCACTTATTGATTCCACACAAATATTTGCAAAAACATTTACATAACCAAACAAAATATTCAAACTTCATGAATGATAAAACTACCAAAACAAAATCTATCAATATAGAGATTTCGATAACTACTTTAAGATTTGTCAATAGAAAAACAAATACATGCTTCAGTATATTTTGTTTACTAAACTAGATTTTATATATTATATATATTTGAGTCGGTCTGCACACACTCTTTGAGGTTATGTCCTCTTACAGGTTTGGAGACTTGAGAAGCGGGGTAAGGACTATATGTGATTTCTGTTGCTATGCACAGGACAGCAGGGTTTGTAACTGGACCCTGAGCACAGATTCAGCACCTGTTGTGTCAGGAACAAAACAACTACAGAGAGTGAGAGGGGAAAATCACTGTGACTTTGAAATCAAATGTTTTTACAGTACTGATACAAACCTATCCACCCATCTCCCATTCATTACGGAACACAAATGCATTTACATTTGAGCCCCAATGGCTTGATTGACTTCTTTTGTGTGCTGCTGAATCTTAAGTCAAACATTTTGAAAAGACATTTGGTAGCAAACTTTCACTGGGCCAGAAGTAATTCAAAAAAACATCAACCACACCTGTAGTCAATGAGAGCTGTCATGTGGCCTACAAATACAAAACCCACAGATAAAACAAAACGGCACAGTATGCCATACAATGTCACCATGGCAAACAACAGCAAAGCATCCTGGGATTTGTATTTTATATTGCTGAAACAGCACCCACAAATCTCCCGCTGCAGGCAGCCGTGCCTGTTGTTCTGCTGCGAATGCAATGAAGAGCAAATCCTCTGAGAAAATCCACTGAACAAAATGTAGTCGTGACAGAGATGTGACTGGAGCTGCTATGAAGGCAAACATTAGCACATGGTCAGGTGTTTATGGTTGGAGTGTAGAGTGTAAGAAATGACAGTGGTGTGATGTATTTGCTTTGTGTGTTTGTTTGTTTATGCATTTACTGCTCTGACAGATACATGCTCAAGTATGTAACTGTATGTGTTTGCAGCAGTGCTTCCTCTCACTGCACGGCTCCACGCAGCTACATATGATAAAGTATTGTGCTTTATAACAGTAGGTTGTAACAGTTATAACAGTAGGTTTATAACAGTAGGTTTAACTACACTCTACTTTATAACAGTAGGTTTATAACTGAGTGCAGTATGTTTGTGTGAGGCTTGACTATCAAATTAAATCAACACAAGCCTGATGTGTATTCTTTTTCAAACATTCTCTAAAAGGAATAAAGAAATATTTAGGGTAAGCACATGATTTCCTCATTTCTTGATGAATGTTTTATTTGTACTTATTTACAAGGGGGGGAAATCATTTTAGAAGAACAGTTTGTACAGAGAATTGTAAAGATTTATTTTGTGGGTTAGTCACAATGTTCTGATTAATATCATTTTAACATCAGCAAAGACATTAGAGCAAGCTGTGATAATGCTAAACATTACCAGACCATATATAAAGAACACATACAAACCTTGTCTGATTTAGTTAACTAACAGGTGACTGTATGGCACAGATCATATTCTAAAAGACCATCACAACATTTCACACGCCCGCCCAGAGTTTCTCCTTCCTCTAATCTATTAATGCACTGCAACTGAGTGAAGCACAGAACAAGTCAAACTCTGAATGCAGTCCAGTGTGCTGTACGTCTAGCGCATGCGCATGTGCAGACTGTGTTTCGGCCCGTCCACTCGCTCCAGCTTCTCGAAGTGCCTCCTGGCGTTGCGAATGTTGATGAGAGTGGCGGCAGAGGGTATGGACGGGTCGGACATGATCACCATCACGTACGTGTTGGATGTAAACACGTCGATAAAGGCCGCAAAGTTGGAGTTGCGCACCTCCATGCTCTGGAAAGAGGCCGCCAGCTTACTGCAGCTGAGCTTAAACTGCTTGATGATGTTGCTGATCTTCTCGAAGCGGTGCGCGTCGCGCTGCTCTTTACACTGATAATGGGAGATCACGAGGAAAGTGGCTCTCTCGAACAGCAGCACCTCATCCGCCTCGATGATCTGCGCGAAGTTGCGCAGGTTGCACTCGAGCTGCTGAACGTTGGGGATCAGCTGATAAACGATGCTGGACCAGGCTTTATACAGGGTCTCGTCCCAAATGGACGTCCTGAAGCAGGTGCAAGCCAGCGGGCGAGACAGCCTCTTCAGATCCTCCTCGCGCTCTTTAAATATCAGATCCCTCTGGTCCTCCTGCACCAAATCCATCTTGTGCACCAGGCAGAAGATCTTGGCGTCGGGTGAGTTCTGCAGGATGGCTTCCAGGCAGGACTGGTAGTAATGCATGTCCTTCTCCAGCTCGCGGCTCTCCACGTCGAACACGTAGATCAGCACCTCCACGTTGCGGAAGATGTTGTCCCTCTGACTCGTGAAGTAGTTCTCCATAAAGGTGTCCTGGCCGCCGCAGTCCCACAGGTTCAGCACCAGGTTCCCCAGGAACCTCACGTGAGAGTGCTCCACGTCTATGGTGGCCCCGAGACGGCGGGTATCTCTGGCGATGTAGTTCGCGAAGATGATGGACCTCATGCTCGTCTTTCCCGACCCGCTTTTGCCCATCAGCAGCACCTTCTTCTTCATGGCTGTGGCGGACATGACCAGCTCAACGTCACGGGTCCTACAGATCAACGATAAGCGAACTACCTGCGGACCGACGTCAGCTCGCCCGAAAC
>JBAJNP010009909.1:0-17277 GCA_036877545.1 Yasuhikotakia modesta | reverse complement strand
GTGTGTCATGTTAAAATAGATTTTTTAAAAACTGACTATAATTACAACAAGAAACGGCATTTTACTATCTGTTTATTTTAAAACCCTTATCATGAAAACATTATACATGCATTTTGTTGTGATTTTACCATCAAAATAAAAAGACTATTTCAGTAAGATTGAAAACAGAAACCCTAAATATATACACAAGAAACAACATCTCACTCTGTTTAGTATACACACATTTAAAAAATGTTATCCATGCAGTTTGTTGCGATTTAGCTGCAGAAATAAATTCTCTGTTTTCATATCACAATATCCCGTTTTCTCCACAGATTCACAGGGAGTTCTTGCTGCACTCCCCTTTGCCATGAGAAGTCCTGATAGCTGAAAATGTGACTAAAGCTGGTTCATCACAGCTGGCTGATGACACCTCAACCCCATACAGCTCCAGTATCTGTTTCTGACGCGTCACTCATCTGCACAGTCCTGCACTATGGCCAGCAAAAGGAAATCTTCGGTTCCCTGTATGGTTCCGTTGAGGAGCAAGCACATGCGAGAGGACGTCATCCTGGGAAGCTTACCTGAGCTCCTGCCCACGATACCTGAGGACAGCATCCTCAGCATCTCAAAAGATGAAGATACTCAAAGATTCCACAACATCTCAAAACCAGAGGTGAAGACTTCATGCTGGAGAAAAGGAACATATACTTGCCTTCTGTGCTGCTTCGACTCCTCAGACTTGAACCTGCTTCTCCATCATCTGGACGACTGTCACATGGATTTTCATGCTCAGCCAAACTTCTACTGCTTGTCTTGTAAGGTTACAGCAGTGACCTTTGAAGGTCTCACTTTACACAATGCAAAATCACACCCTGGGCTTCATAAAGACCACAAGAAGGTCTCATTACAAGTCACCAAAAGAGATGGGGCAATAACAGTGGAGCAAACCCTGTTTACAGGAGAGGATTGGAGTGAATCTGGGATATCCACCACCAAGACACCCATAATGAAAATGACCAAAGGGGGACACAAAAAAATTGTTGTCTCCCACACCGTTGAGGTACAAAGAGCTGAGCCTAGAAACAAGCCTGCAACTATAACCAATGGGACACAGATGAAGACCTTACCCTTAATGACATCACTGCAGATTGTCGGTGGCGCTGGTGCTGCCACAATCCATAAGATCATGCCAAACATGCTTGGAACATCAGGGGTGCACAACCGTGGTCCTCTGTGGAGCTCTAATCCTTCATCTCCTGACCTCCCAAAGGTCATGATTCCTCTAAGCAGCATCCCCACCTATGATCCTGCCATGGACCTGAGCAGTTTTCTCAAGACTTCCTTTGGAAAGTTCCCTTACCCCACCAAAGCGGAGCTCTGTTACCTGACGGTTGTGTCTGGCTTCCCAGAGGAGCAGATCAAACTTTGGTTCACGGCCCAACGGCTAAAGCAAGGCATCAGCTGGTCTCCTGAAGAAATCGAGGACACACGTAGAAAGATGTTTAACACTGTATTCCAAGCCCCAGCAAAAATCTCACAGAATCAGTCACTTAACCATATTTCCCAACCTTGTGTTGCTGTCCAGTCTGCATTTTTGAGTTCTAACTCTAAACCACAGATACCAAAGGGGGGCACTATGGGTTGGAAAGGAGGTGTCGTAGTTAGCCAGCCTAGCGTGACCCAGGCCACATCCCTTAAACAGCAGCCCATGATCCAGACGCCACATGTAAATATCCATCATACTGCCGTGCCTAAGGAAACTGGAACTGAGAACTTTAACATAACACACAGTGGAGGTAGCGTTAGCAATCATGGACACACTGGAAAAAGTGAGACTGGATCTAGCAAGACTAATGTTAGCTGTTTACCCGCCATTACGAACAGCCAAACCAATGAAGGCAGCATCATGAATCTGACTAACATTGTCAGGAAAATTAACAATCATATAAAAGACAGAAAAGCAAACTGCACCAGCAAAACTAATAGTTCAGCTTCCATTTATGAGCAACCAAACACATCCAGTAACACTAATGAAGGCATCAACATTAGCTCGGCCACCACCAGCAAAAATACCAATGGAAGCACTTATGAAGACACCAGCCACAGAACTATTTGCACTAAAAGAGAGGGAAACATATCAGACACCAGCAAAAAAAGCAACACAGACACTAGTGTTATTTGTAGCAGCAACAGACAAGATGAAGAGTTTATGACATCTCTTACCCATAACATTGTCCCCAAGCCTGGAGGTGTTATTGATTCATCTCTTACAAGGGGCAAGTTATTGCCTGAAACTCTGAAACAAAGCCTTATTGATGACATAGTCCCAGAACAAAAGCAGGTTCCTGCACCTCAAGATCTGCCTGTAGGGGGGGTCTGTAATCAACCCTACCATGTACGTTCTTCAGACACACCATCTGTTTTGGGGAGTTCATTTAGTTATGTTTCTGGGAGCTCCCTCCACTATAACCCTACAACAAGTTTATTCTTTCAAGAGGAACCCAATGAAAACTCCTCTCCATCTCCTTCTGCTCCCCAAGAGCGAAGTTCTCCAAAAAACATTTTGGGAGCCCCTCAGGTTCAGTCCCCTGACTGTTCTGGCACCCCAAGATATGAGGAACTTGAACCCAAGTCCTTGCCTGCCTTAGACAAAAACTCTAAGCTATCCAATTTTGATATAAACATAACACAGAAGGAAAGCAAAGAAAGGATGTTTGAAGCTCAGAGCAGACTAACAAACACATTTCATAAGGCTGAAGAAATTGAGCTAAGCAACCAATTAAACACACTACATACCTTCATAAACAATAACAAGACCACTAAACAAGGAATGCCACACTTACGACAATATGAACAAGAAGTGGACCAATGCAACAGCTCATATCCTGTAGAGTTAAACAAGAGTCCTATAAAGATAAATGTGATAGCATTAAACAAAGATGACAGGTTGTACGAAGCAAACAACAAGCAGCTAAAGATGAAGCCGTCTCAGAGTTGGGTCAGTGATGGTTGTTCTAGCCATAAAAATCAGTCTTCAGAATGGCAGGAAAGCTATGAGCATGTACCAATAGTCGCTAAAGAACAAGATGCTGTAGATAATATGTCTGGCACAGGTAACATTCAACCACGTCAACTGGATAACAAGGTCAACTCTCTGGGGCTTGAAACCAAACAAGTTAAACATGATCTTTGCTCAGAACAAAAAAGTATTTTTCAGAACCTAGACTCAGAAGCTCCGGTGCTGCCAATAAATAAAACGTCAAAGGAAACTATGGAGGCATTAGACAAACCCACTGCAGGAGAACAAGACTACTGGGAGATAAAGCATGAGGAGCATCAACAACCAATGGTCAACCAGAATTTGAGGGGGCATCAAGCTAAAGACAGTCAGTCACGGTAATGGCTGCAGTCATTGCTCTGTTCATCTGAGCTCATCTTAACTCCAGCATGTTGTATTTTGCATGCTGGTTCCCAAAATGGTGTGCTGGTATTTCAACAAAGCTTCTTTCCAGTAAACAGCATAGCTATGGTGGTCAACTAGCTAGCCCAGCATTAACCAGCCTATACCATGTTGGGAACCTATTCTAGTCTTTTCAACAGGGTTGTCATTGTTTTACTCAGTGTGTCCAGACATAAATAAATCTGAGGCGTTTAAACCCATATTACACATACCTTTCTTCTTTCTGTAGAGACTGTCTCAGAGGAGAACTTCTGAAAGTTTGAGGACTCCTCAAGAGGAAGCGGTCGAGGACTCATCCTGAACTCACCCTGAACGTTACGCTTCTTGTTTTCTTAAACTATGACAGCAAATGAGATTGTAATGTTTGCAGTTGGCCAATGGATTTGGGTTTTGGCCCACTGCCAATCAGGAGGTTTTAAATGTAGGTCTGATTTGATTTGTGGACAATTCTGTGCAGGAAACTATCGAGGGCGTCCAGGCTGTTAGGAATGTGAGTTAGATATTGTTAAACGTATCAATATTTCAGATAATCAGCACTTCTGCAATGCCTTGCGATTGACCATATTTGTTGACATTACAACCCATTTTCTCTTTTTTATGTCCAGATTAAATACGTTCTTCATA
Source organism: Yasuhikotakia modesta (assembly GCA_036877545.1). Classification (NCBI taxonomy): domain Eukaryota; kingdom Metazoa; phylum Chordata; class Actinopteri; order Cypriniformes; family Botiidae; genus Yasuhikotakia; species Yasuhikotakia modesta. Next base: position 13,211 of record JBAJNP010009909.1, on the reverse strand, counting down.
GCTTATTTACACAACAGTGAGCAGTTAGCAAGAACTCATGCGTTATAACTCGCTTTAGCGGCGTCTGTCTGCACACACAACAAATTGGCCAGATATTGCCTTAAATATTACCTTCCTGTTTCTGTGACTGGCTGCACAAACAAGCTGTTTAGCAATTGTGTCAGTGTGTGTATAACACAAGATTTAAAATCCTGAAAGATCTGCTGCTATATCATGGAGGAGGTGTGTTTTTATTAACAAGACTATTCTGTGAAAAGCTTAAAAAAGGTTCATTTATATTGAGGGAAGTTTAAAACTGCGCTTACGGTCCTTAAAGGCAGTCAGAACACATGCTGTGCTAACTGGATAATTCTTACTGTAAAATATACATATATACACATATTATACAAACATATGTAAATACGCAAGACTCATTATGCATCATTTATATGCTGCTAAGTTCAGACCATATAAAGTTAAAAACAGGTGCTTTTCATTCACATTATTTGCATTTGTATTCAGTTTAGTTTCTGTTACAGTGAAGACAGATAATATTTGGACTCACAGTATTACGGCCCGTTCCGTCTGAAGAACACACAGCACTGGACTGTTTTCCTTTCTATACATTCAGAGCTCTTGCTAATAAATACAGAATTCAGCTTATTAAAGCAGATCAAACGGAGTCATAACATTAAATACTGCATGAATTTCTTGTGTAAAAATACGTCACACCACACAAAGGGTAAAAATTTCATTTTAAAAACACGGACACAGAGGTCCTGACTGCACAAGGACCGAAATTTGCCTAAGACTGCAGCTCAGCCAAAACATCTTACTGGCTTTTCTTCCAAGACAAACAGGCTGCGTCTTACGCCCCCCTCCGAGTTCTTCCTGAGGCCTGTTTTCAAAGCTAGATGGAGAACTGAGAACACAGTAAGTTCCTCAACCCACGGACATGAGCAGAACTAGTTACTTACAAAACCACAAACACAATTAAGACACTGAAGCTGAATCAAGACATTAGGATTGATGAAGCTAAATAAGAACAAGTTGTTAATATAAACAAGACACAAGTTGCGGTGTAAGATTATTTATTTTTTAAATAATCTACAATTGAGGGAAAAGCAAAACAAACACATGATCAGAGGTTATGACACGAGTTCAGTAAGCTGGAGAAGATTACATGGCTGCTACGGAGAACTTTCCAGAATGGAGCGGAGAAACAAAATTCAGATAACATCCGGTTAAAATAATTCTTTAAGCTCGACACAATTACAAAATAAAACAGCTTGAATTAACACAGACTCGTTTTTTGGCAACGTTGTTTTCCTCACATACCTTTAAAGAAAAAAAAAGCCACGGTCGTCATGTAAAACAATAGTGATGACATCTTCAAGTAACATACAGAAGTTTTTCTTTTTCTTATGGAAATTATACATTAAGTTAAAACCAGATGGAAACAAAACCACGTTCACACAACCTGCTGGATACTGGAGACAAAAAAATATTGGTTCACATTTACACTGGAAACAAAACCCTGATAAATGCTGTAAAAAAAAAATGAAAAAGTTAAAGAAAAAGATTCACATTCTGCAGTTTAAGGAGATAAAGATAAAACTGAGGCTGTATTTCCCTGTAACTCATCCAAACATCCCGTTCGTTTCATTCACACACAGTTCCTGTAATTCACTCCAAACACACACATCTCCGCATGTCGATTCCCATAAAACACACACCTGGTGTCAAACTTCATCTTCTAAAAAGGCGTGTGGGTGCATTTCATTGATATTTTTTAAATCTTCTATTAAAATATAGAATTCATTATTAATACAGGAGGGCTAAAAATACAGCAAAACTAAAACAAAACGATCCTCAAAGCAATTCGTAGCTGAGTGGAGCAGCTGTAGGACCGGACAGTCAACAAGCCCCTCTGTCCAGAGTCTGGGGGTGAAAAGTTAAACGGTAAAATCGTTTGAAAGGTCAAGTCACCGATTCTCCAGTTCCCGGCTCCAGACGACACAACCGTGTGACGGCCCTCCGCACTTCAATCGTTTAAAACTGACCCAACAAAACCTACAAGATTTACCATCATCCACCCATATGACAGACAGCCTCTCAACACAACGCATGTTTCATTTCTGACAGGCTCTTCACCTGCTGAACACTAAAAGTATCTATAAAAAAGGATGGGGTGAAGGAAGAATTAAAATCGCAGGTGGGATTTAAAACTCAAAGTCTTCGTCGGCCATGTCAATAGCCCAGGCAAATTTCTCCCGCTGGGTTTTGTTGTAGATCTTCTCTACTGGGATTCCGAACTTCTTGCACCTGCATGAGAAAAAAAACGAGAATAAGAAACAAACAAAGAGAATCACATTTTTTCACTGACAAATGTTTTAAACCATTTCATGCAGATTTTAAAGTGAATCTTTATTATTATTTCACGTACGCGGTTAGCTAACATACGCATTCAAATGTCTCCCTCTAGAAGCCATTTCACAACAACTACATTTCTCCAAGTTCTCACCAGGCGACTGAGATTCGTGGATCCAGGTAGTTGAGTTTGGAGGTACCCAACGCAATCTGCTTGTTCTCCTCCCGATCGGTGGCCTGTACCTCCAACTTCATCAGCTGCTCCTCTGCCCTCTGCACAGCTTTCCTCTTCGTCTCCACAGCTCTGTTACCAAAACAAACCACCATTAAAACAGCCCAATCTGAACAAACCCAGCGCCAGAGGCCCAAACCCAGCGGGTCGTCCTTCAAGCCAATATTCTGACACTCACTTCTTGGATTTCTCGTCTCGGCGAACTTTAGCATCAGCTTTGGCACTCTTCAGTTCTCGTTTAGCGTCGGCAAGCTGTTCCTTCTTTGCATCAATCTGGTATTAATACATGAATGAATGAGACAAACATTCCCAGCAGACGTCACACTAACACAAACCCTGATCGGCTTCAGAGACAACATACGCAGTTATACGTCTCTTACCTTCACCTGAAGATTTTGCATGGACTTCTCGAAGGTCTTGGGTGGTGCCCTCTGGTGGTTACACAGGATGGCTACGGCTCTGTTGGCCCGGTTGTATGAGAGGATCTTTGCAGGAACGTTCTCTTCAGCTGTAGGAAGAATGATCATCAGCACTTAAACACTGACGGGTGGTGGGGTTGTTAAATGATGAAGCACACTTACAGTTGGTGAGTTCGCTCAGCTGCTGTTGTAGCGTGATGGAGGCGTTGTACGTTCGGAACACTTTAGCCGTCAGACCGTCCATCAGCTCCTGAAGATGCTTGTTCAGAATGGAGGTCTGCGGAACAATCATTAAACCATCTTATTCTTCAAAACATTTTGTATTGCTAGCACAGGGTATCTCCAATCCACGTTCCTGGAGGTTCCTGCAGAGTTTAGCTCTTAAATAATCCAGCAGCCCCACAGATCTTCATCAACCGTTTGTGGTTCATCAGGGCTGGAGCTAAGTGAACAAATTACGTGACTTACGTTTAGGCGGTCAAAGAGGTCATCTTCTGGCTCTTTGTCCTCCATGAACAACTGCAGGTTCTTAAAAACCTAAAACGACAGGAGATTTCATTACACTTACATACAATACAACAAACAGATGATCAGCACCTTAGATCAACACTTGAATGTTGCACGAATGCATCAAATTAAAACCAGGCAGAGGAGTGACACAATACAACAAATCGATTTAGCACGATGACAGACATTTCAACAAAACGGAATGAAAACACAATCTGGCACGAACAGAGGATTACAGAATAAAACAAATCAAGAACGAGAGATATGAGTAAATGACTTTTCTATTGAATTTTGAACATGTCAAGAGATTTACAGTTAATAATCTGGCAACTCAGGCATGTGAGCGGCAGCCAAAGGCGAATCAAGTCACTTTCATAACATGCTCCACGAAAAACTGCAACTCCGTTTTTACAGTAAATGAGGAGAAACGTTAAACGGATTCAGGCTGGAGTTTCCTGGAGAAACTGATGAAGAAGAGAACTGGTCTTACCCTCTTCTCCACCGGGACCTTGTTGTAGTATCTGATGGAGTCTTTACCGAGAAAATCAAACTCCACCACAAACTCCTGTCCGTCCATCTCCTGGTGGAGAGACAGATGCTCCACCCGCAGCGAGCAGCAGCCCACTGTGTCGGCCGTCTCCCCCTCCTCCTTCTCATTGCCCGCCCTCAGAGCCAGCTGTGAAACAGAGGAGACACAGAACTCCTCAAAGATGCTGCCACACAAACTCCACCGGCCAGGAGCTTTAATTCTGAGTGCAGTTAGACGGGCAACGCTGAACAGGTTACAGAGATCATCCATCACGTTATGGATCAAACACAAACCTTGTCAATGAAGTAAAGAGCAACAGCTCTCTGTCTGATCCGCATCTCCTTTGATTTCCAGTCCTCTCTGTACTGCGCACGGATCCGGTCCACACATTTCTTCAGCCGCCGGGCCGTTTCATATTTCTGCCAGTCCTTTTCTCCCTAAACGACACGGAGGTGAACGCGGTGAGTCAGGAGTCGTGCAAATCCATACAGATGCTCTGAGAACCTAGGATCTTCTGTGCTGCCATTTGGAGACGTTGACATGCACACTTAAACGTGACACTTGTGCGTTACATGCATCCCAACAGCAACAGGATAAAATCTGAACCTCTCAGAACATTAAACCCAAACACTGATGCACCTTGATTCTGGAGCTGGGGTTCAGCATGATGTATTTGATGGAGCCCTGGATGTTCTCGGTCCACGACACCAGCCACGTCACCTTGTTATCATGCCGCACTTCCTTCCACTTGGTCCCAGGAGGGGCTTTGGGATATTTGGAGTCCCTGCAACAAGAAACACAGGATTAGAAACTGGTTCTCCTCTCCAGCTGACGGTGTGCCGGTGACCGTTCCTCACTTGCTGCAGTTGATGATGATGTCCTCGGGTCGGATTCGGCGCTTCAGCATGCCCATCTTCGGGTGGTCGCCTCGGCCGCGGAACAAACCCGGAGGCTCGATCCGGAAGTTAGCGATGCGTTCTTTGTGATTGTCCATGACACAGAAACCGTACTCCTGAAGAACTCGCTCGTTCTCCTCTTTAATTTTCTGAGGAGAAAGAACCGCGTTGATTAAACACAAGCAAACTGAACAAACACTGTAGCGCAGTTTTGAAGAGACATTCTGTGTACCAGCTTCTCTTCTTTACTCATGGCTTTCCTGGCCTCAGACTGAGCTTTGAAAAATTCGCTCATCTCCATGAAGTTACACTTATTCAGGTCTGTGATTTTGGATTTTTCCTCAGACGTCATTTCCTGAAGAAGAAAACAGATTAATAAACACTGCACGCGTGTTACAGCACAAGGTGGAAAGATCTAAAGAACGTTACCTTCCTCCAGTCTTTGAAGAAGTTTTTCCGAAATATGTCTTTTGTGGTGTACTCATGGTCCAGCATCTTAGCAAAGAATGTTGCCACCTCCTCGGCCTCGGGACTGAGTTTCATGGGCTTCCCTGGTGAGAGAAAATACAGTGTCTGACTGATACTCAGTCAGAAAAAAACCCAAAGGCTGAATTGAACCGTGTCACATACACACAGTGTCAATCACCACATACCATCATAATAAAACTTCACGTTGCTGGGAATGGGTTCATAAGGCGGAGCGAAGACGGGGCCTTTGTGTTCTAGAAACTTCCATTTGACACCATCTGTGTATCTCTCTTCCTCCCACCTGAACAATACAACAGAAGATAAACAAACCAACACACACACACAAATCTGAGCCAGGAGGCATGTGTGATGTACTAGTTAACTCTAGTTTAGTTGTCAGGCTACAAAACAAGACTAACCATTTCCACTTCTCTTCTGGTTCCTTCTTTCCTTTTTTCTTGCCATCTGTAGCGACTTCTTTTTTGTTTTTTGTCTTCTTTTTGGGCTTGATGTCCTGTGATGACAGCAAAAACATCTGAGATTATTAACTGTCTTAAGAAAAAAAAAAATCACAACCTGCCAATTTCTTTCACGTACCTCATCTTCCTGTTTCCTTTTCTTTGCTTTCTTTTCACTTTTATCATCCTCGGTTTTAATTTTTTTGGGCTTGTATTCGGCACTGAAGACCAAGAAAAAAACTGTGTAAACAAAAGGCTGGCAAGCAGCGCACACACAGATTAAATCTCCACACAACCATTGTGTTAGCTGCTCTAAAGCTTCACAGATCTGTGATGAAGGCTTTAGCGTGACAGCGGACGGTTGTGGGGTTCTAGTAATCAGATGTGAGGTCAGGGTGAGAACATGTCATCAGCTCACCCCTCATCTTCTCGCTCCCTCTTCAGAAATCTTTCCTGTTTGGGCGAGTGGTAGAAGTCATCGTACTCTGGTTCAGATTTAATGACAGGGCTGTGAAATGAGAAAAACAAACCAATTAGTCTGAGATCCCTTAAAATACATTCAAGATACATTCATGTCTCTAATCATTTCCACAATAGCTTTAGATGACAACCACGTTACTGAACTTAAAGGGAACACATCACAACCATATGACTGGGGAACTCTGGTATGAATTTGGTCTATTTACTTCACTGACCAACAACTAAACAACTTGAAAACACCCTTTAAATGGCCTTAGCGACACACAGGCAGAACAGAAACAATCATCGGTTACAATGAAGGGTCTCTCACCTGGCAAATCCGTTCTCCTTCTCTTTTTTGGGTTTGCCGTCGAGAGACTTTTAGGGAATAAAACAGAAAGTGAGAGAGTTACTAACAGCACTTTGTGTGGATCACATTTACAGCTGCAGAGACTCAAACTCACTCGTTCTTCCTTCTTCTTCTGCTTGTCTGATGATCCATCTTTCAGCTTCAGTCTATCTTTGTCTTTGTGTTTTTTCTCAGAGGGATCTCTGTGTTCACTGCCAAAACAAAACCATTTGTGATCTGACGGCCACAGCAGTGCGATCCGTCACCAGATAACTGGTGCCATTTACAAAGACCCTGTTTCTCAAACACACCATAAAGGGTTCAGCTGCCTGCATCTCTGCGGTATAGAGATACACTGACAGGAATAACACACTCGTACCTGTTGCTGTGCTTTGATTTCTCACGTTCTCTGTCTTTCTTGTGGTGTTTGTGTTCTTTGTCCTTGTATTTGTCTTTGTGTTTGTGAGAATCTGCCAAAGAAATGAAAGGAGATGTAATGCATTTGAATATCAAAACACCTGGCAGCCTAAAACAAGACAGCAGGATTAAAACACGACAGATTGGTTTTAAAAGCAAGTATAAAGGAAAACAAGTAAACAAAACTAAAATTAAAATGCACTGTGTGGTCCAGAAACATAGTGTTTATTTCTATAGATGTCAAACGGGAGATGCGTTCACACCGGACAGCCTCAGGAAACACATGAAACCCACTCAAACGCTCGACACACTCAGTCCTCGACCCGACCGCTGCCGACACGCCAGCCACACCAAACCTGCTGAGCTCTCCACGTCTCCTCATGTCTAACCAGAGACCTGTGAGCGCTGCAGGAGACTAGTGTAGGTGCTACATGTGTAGGTAACTAGTGTAGGTGGGTAAACTAGATGTGGTTATAGAGGCAGAAGTACAAACACTAATACTGACGCAACAGTGAGAGATGATGGGTTTTCTCACCAGTTTACAGCAAAATGAACAAAACAATCAACTTTAAATTCAAGAGGTTTCTGAATGTACATATAATGATATTCCTGCATCTATTCAGTAACATGCATCATTTAAGCACAAAACTTATCCTTATACGAGCTCTTACTTCTCATTCATATAATTGGTCACAGATGCGTCTTATTTTCTAATAACACAGAGCTCAAAACAGTCAGCAAACATGAGGAAACGATTTACATTATTCATTTTATACATGTAAACAAACAGAAACACCAGCAGTGTCGCAACTATCCCGTGTTCAGTGTGAGATTTGGGGAGGTTTGAGAACCTCTAGCGGCACGTTTGTCTACAGCAACATTACACGACATTAACACACAGGAAACCTCACTGTACATTAACCACCTTTATCTACAAGCGTGCAAACCACCAGTTTTACATCGAGATCCAGACTAAAGCGCACATGCTGACCCAACTAGTTAAACTCTCACAATAACTCAACTGGTTAAAGACTAACACAGACATCACATGTCATATAAACTATAAACATTTGACCAACTATGTAAAAATGTTATGATGATTCCAGTAATGCTGTATGTATTACAGTATGTGTTTCACATACACGTGCAGTGAATAATGAGCAATAAAATATAATAAATGCATCACACCAAGCATGACTTGTGTATAATTCACACACAGCTTCATTTCAGCTGTAGAAACGTAACACATACTGTGATGTGATGGACAGTTATATATTAAGTTATTATATTATATGCATTACACAGAAGTAAAAACGAGCTTCATTTCTGTGCTGATGTCAAAGTTATAACAGCAGAGAAGTGGAAGACATGTTACTTCACCATGTAATTACTGCAACAAAACCTCTGAGATCATTTATACTTAAACTGATCACGGATCAATAATTCAACACTTGTGACAAATGACGGCCTGTGTGTGTATGTGCGTGATGCACATGTTTCCAATCCACGCACGTTCCTCTAATGTTTCTCTAATGTTCTCTGAACGTTCGCTCACGCCGCCACAGCCAGAAAAAGAAAATGGCGCAGAGACTAAGTCCTCAACCCACAAACCCTCACTTTCACCGGCCTCGCAGGACCGCTTACACCGCTCCAACAACCACCAGCCCGGGTCAGGGGCCACGTTATTTGTTTTTCTACCAAACTCAACGTCCGTCGAGCACCAGAAAGCAAATTAAGTGCGATTTTAAAGGGCTCAATGTGAACAATAGGCGCCTGTCAGAGCGCGAGACGGGACTTAGTCTCCGGGACGCCATTTCTGTCCGCGCAACTAACTGATCGTCAGGTCAACAACACAAACGATAAACTGGGTTTCACATCATTGTGGTGATCTGTCAAAGCCCACTCACCATTGTGTCTGGATCCCGAGTCGATCTGCGAAACAAACAGGGGTGCGAGTTAGTTCATGTGAAATCCTGCCCGCTAACTTTCAACTCCATGCTACTGGCAGTTAGCGCTCGGCTAACGCTAGCCTGCTAACGCGATAGCGTTTAAATACCACCGCTGCGGAGCACCGCGGGCTGTTTAAAGTTTATATTCGCCAAATGAAGCTTCATCGGGGGCTGTCGGGGTCATTAAAGCGACAGATGACAAGCCTGGCAAGAAATAACGATAACGTTCAAACCCGACTTCAGTGCGCGTTAGCTTAGCATGAGGGACGAACTGCCGCTGCGGGTGGAATTTAAACAGCCATCGAGACGGGATAAAAATAAAGGACAACGTTAAATCACAAACACTTTACCTGGGAATCGTTGTGGGAATGGTCCCCACTCATTTCTAGGGGCCTTGTGATTAAAACAACGCGGTTAAAAGGCTGTTAAAGTAAAACGCCGGCGAGGATCTCAGTGCAGGATGAAGAAAGACGCGCTTGTGTAACAGACGAAGCCCGAGATTCACGGCACTGCGCATGCCCGGACCCGCCCACCCGGTGACGTCACCGCCGACGGCCACGTGGTACCAGACGGGGCTCGACCACGTACCGCAGGTTGTTGAAATAAAGCGTGAAAGTTAATGAGAATCACAATCGTCGTAACCTGCGATGCCACGTTTATAACCTGCATAACATTGAACGCAGTTTACGTCGCTTTGGAATAAACGTTGTACAATTAAAGCACGACTGAATGCATCCGTAGCAGGGTTAAGATATTTATTTTTACTTCATTAATCGTCTTGTGTGATATTTGTGTTAACAAATCTGTTACTGTTGACTGGCGTGTATTTGTTTACTGACAGCATTTGTTTGTTGGTTATTTTCAGTTTATCAGATGTAATGTACGACCCATATATCATATCAGTCACAGTTTAGGAGTTAAAGGGCAGAAACCAGGAATAACATTAAAACAGGCGTTTAATATTATTAAAGAGTTTTAGTTCATCACTCACAGACGCCAGGAATGTGTGTATATTATAAAAGCTAATCCTAAAAGTACATTTGCACCCATACATTAGTTCCCAAGGAACAGTAAGACAACTGATGATGGTTACATTAGGCTGTGTATTTTTATAAGCATTTATATATATTTAAATTTCAACAAATGAAGTTAATTTAATACATTTTATTACATTCATGAGAGGTGGTTTGGTGAATTCAATGACAACAGGTAACAGTTAAACAAAAGACAACATGAACAAGTCCACTAACAAGGAACAAAATGAACATAAGACATTGAGGACCCTCTATGTGTAGAAGTTGATGACTACGTTTTTCTGCTTTCACTGAAAATGCAGCTTGCATATATTAATATCTGTCTATGTTTATTTAGCAGTTTTTCAGTATATTATATAAGTTATAAGAGTCTCTCTCTCCTCTTTACTTAAAAGGCTTTTAAATCATTTGAGACTCTGTGACAGACGGCAGGAGATGAACAGTCAGAAACAGGTGAGCTCAGATCAGCAGGCGTTTAACACGAGACCTCCATGGTCTGAGGTCTGGACTGCTTGTCCACAACTCCAGTGGAGGAAGAGGACCGGGAACTAGAGAGACGGGTCATACCAGCCGCCGGTACTGATGAGAGAGAGGGAGAGAGAGACAGACAGAGAGAGAGATGTGAGCTGTGTATCATCAGGAGGATCAGAACCAAAAGAAAATCATGCAAAAACAATCACAGACAAAAACAATCAATCACAGATAAAAACAATCAATCACAGACAACTCAGTTTGTTTCATTCATCCACCTACAGAGTCAAATGTGCACATACAAGCATTTCTGTCAAAACAGCCCCACAAAAACTGACAACACAGAACTTACAGCATAACAGCTAAATAATCTGTATTCAAACACTGTACTGATCATCTGACAGACTGACTGAAATATTTTTATTGTATATATCAATATTAAATTAATCTGCTCTTGAAATACCAGCTGAGGCCATTAACACTCACTGAATAACATTGTGCAGTACATGCAAACACAGGTTTAAACACAAACACAGGCGTGAATCATGCGATCACATACAGCGATGGAAACGCTGCTTCAGACATCAGTACCTGATTCAGCGCTCAGACGTCTGAACAACACATGAGGAACTGTGAGCAAACATTCAACACAAACACATCAGGGGATCAACAACATGTCTGAACAGTACAGACCTCTACATCCCAAATCCTTTACACTCAACCTGTTAACCTGTTAACATTTCATGTCCTGCACGTCTGTAGCTAGAAAGCAGAACTAATCAAACAGAGTGTGTCAGAACCACAGAGAAAAGATGAGGAGGAAACAAGATTTATTCATCAGTTGTTGGGCTCTTAATAAATTCACAGGTTAGTCAGTGTTCTGTGATGATTGAATAAATACGCTGAATAAAATTAAAATAAACATTTACACTTTTACAAGATAGAAAATCAATCAAATATTGAGATAAATAAACACACTCACTGTATCCCATCCCCTGTACAAAGTATTTGAAGGCTTCCGCCAGTTTTCCAGGCTGTTGGGAGAATAAAGATCAGGATTTAAACACATTTAAACCTCTGTAATACATTCTGTGTTTAAAAAGCAGAATGTATGTAGATGCAGGTGTAAAATATGACTTATAAAGTCATAGTATAATAAAGATATAAAATAAAGATGAACTAACCTGAACAACCTGAGGCAAACCTCCACAGTCAGCCATCTGACAGAGAGAAAAACATTACAGATCCACAGAGAAACATTGACATTACTGTAAAACAACACAGACTCACACACACACAAATGTGTTTTTATCCGATCAGCAGTGATTGTGTGAGTTAATGTCTCACCTTCAGCAGGGTGGTGTTAGTTGGGTTTAACCTAGAGTTACATTCCACCTGTTTGACAACAGATCTTCAACATTTAAAAAACGCTTCATTAACAACTACAGAATAACGTTTTTAGAACGTTTAGAACTCACCACGGCCTCCACCGCGGGGGACGTGTCTCCCACCACAAGCAGAGCAGGACATCTGAACGAGACAGAGAGAGTGAAGCCCTCAGACCAGTAACAGTGACCCTCAGTGCTGAGAGAATCTTACCTCAGCGTGTTCTGAGCTGGACCCACACCCTCCACGGGTCTCTCCAAACCCAGATCCTGTCGCCTGTGTGACACAAACATCTGCTCTGCAGCATCTGACTGCTTATATACACTATATTAAATACAACTCAAGGTGAAGACCGTACGCGTCGTATGAGGCACAGAAGAGCGCCAAGTTCTCCTGGTTGATGTCCTGGGTGATGTGCAGACGGAACGTCTGAATCAGTTCCTGGTTTCCGGTCAGTTCCTCCTAATTTATGCGCAGAACAAACATTTAATTAAACATCACATGTGACTTATGTGATATTACAGGGGTGAGTTTGCTGTGATTAACTCACAGTGCTGAAGTGATGAGACATCACTATGTCCACCAGATTGCTGGTCCAGCCAGTGAGCTAAAGAGAAACAGCCAATCAGAAACAGGAATGTGGATGCAGGGGTTGCTAGGGCATTACTAAGGAGTGGCTGCAAGGTGGTAGTTCATTGGTCCAAGTCAAACGGCCAAAACCATTAACATATTACAGGCTATAAATGCCAGTAAACATCACTGTTTAACATCATCTGTTCACTCAAGAGTTTCTGCTCACCTTAGCAGCAGCCCAGTCGATCCAGCCCTCTGCACACGGGTCCACATTAATCAGAACCAGACCCTCCACCAAAGAGGGATGAATGATCTGCAAACACAGCAGAGTTTCTGTTTTAATGATGACCTCTTTTCAAAGCCACGCCTCCTCTGACTTGTGCTTTGTGCTCCACTAACAACTTAAGAATAACACTATTGATATGTGTGACATATAATGAGATTTAATGTACATATAAAGTCAGAAAAAGAAACTCACCGCAAAGCGGCTTAAGATGTAGGAACCTGCTCCCACACCAATACCAATCACACTGTTCAGCCTGCAGAACACACACACACACACACACACACAGTTTCTCAGAGATCTGATTGGTCAGGTGTTTCAACAGGAGGTAATTCAACTCTGTTACTCACTTGAGATGAGTCAGAACTGAAGGTAACATCTCAGCCAGTTCATCCATAGTGGGGTACTGATATCTGAACACACACACACACA